>JAQFVV010005252.1:0-21245 GCA_028023455.1 Epiperipatus broadwayi | reverse complement strand
TTGTAATTATTTAAATAAAAAGATATAATGAATCAATTTATGTTTAGATTAAAAAAACAATTTTGAACAACTGTAATCAATTCATTTTGACATGTAGTGAATCCATTTATCTACATTCTTCTAAGTTCATGTAAAATGATAATTTTAAATGTAGTACTCTTTATGATTCAGTGGGTGAGAAGAGTTGCTAAAATGAAAAGATGACCATTAAAGTCCATTTTCAGGGCTTAACATAACCAGAGGCCAAATTCCGGACATCCACACCATTGTTGTAGCACTGTTTTTATATTATAAGTGAATATGTTTTTGTCAGACACACCCTTCAGAAATCATTTAAAGTTTATTGACATTTTATCTTTGGGTTTAATATCAAGAAATAACATGATCATTCTTCACATTTCATGCACTTATTTAAAATTTAGTTTTCTTGAAAGAAAAAAAATCGTGATTTTTTTTTAAATATTTACAATCATGACAGAAAACTAAATAATGGTTTAAATTGTACTTTTGTGTGGTCATTACAATGATATTAGCAAATGCAAAACAAAAAATAACTGTTGTCAAACTGTAAAAGTATATATATATAAATTTCTAGTTATTTGTTGTCTTATCTTTAAATCATATATTAAACTTACATTTTTAGATAGCCAATATTAAGTAATAGTTATTATAAGCTTTGGAATAATCTCTGCATTGATGCATATTATGCAGAACATAATTTACTTATTTATAGACATTTTAAAGCATTATTATATGTGAAACATGAGATGATTCAACATGGAATGTCTCTGTAATTTATACTTCAAGGGAGCACCTTCAATATTTTCCCTGGCACATATTGCAAATCATCTGTTTTAGCAATGCATGCATTCACATTCCATGTGAATAATTTCAAATATGTCAGTAGTTGAGCATATTGATACAAAAATTAATGTTCATGTGGGTATGTCACAATTTGTGATTCACACATGTTAGCATCTTAAAGTTTTTGTCCTGAATAGATAACCATTACCATTTCACACAAGATCTGACTTAGAGATGGCTGTACTGATGGCTTAGAAAGCAACTGTACATACTTTAGATATCTTGAATACCAACTATTCATTAATGAAAAGTCATAGATCAAATCTTAGAAATAGTGTAATATTAATGCATGTTCAATTCTTACACTTAGAGTAAAAGTATTAAGATTCATATCTATGGTTAATAAAGAGATTAAGCATAAACATTAAGTGTTAAGACCATTCTTTGTTTGAGGAAAACTATAGCCAAATTTTGCTCCAAGTTAAAATAAATTTAGATTCATGAAAAAATATTAGATTCCTGCTAATATTTTTCTTTTCAATACAATTTATTACTGAATTGTTAAAGCTTAGCTTCAACAATAATTCATAATCATAGGACATCTGGTGGTATAGTGCTATCAGTTTCTGACTTTTGCTTTCAAAACCACAACTAATCCACTTATGCATAATATACTAAAATTTAAAACATTCTAATACTTTGAACCATCAGATAATTAACTGTCATATCTATCTAAACAGGATATTAGATTAATTTCTATAAGTTGAAATAATATTTTATTGCTAAAACATAAATAGTAGTTCAAAATAATTGTTAATAAAGAATCAAAGCATATAAAAACTGCTTAAAAATTAGTAGCTTAAAAACATTAACCAATAGGTTTAATATATATTTAAGTATGTCTGTATGAGTATCAATTTAAGAAAAAACATAAGAAATAATTATGTTCATTTAGTATTAATAAAAAAAAATTCATTTTTGTTTACAAAATATTTAAATTAAACAATTTTTTTTCTTTTACTTCCTAAGGATTTGTTTTAATTGTCACAAATGTTAATTAAGGTAATTAAAAATCAAAAAAAAAATTGAAATAACAGAATTCCTTCAAAATGAACTTATTAAAATAAAAATAACTTGACTAGAGAATATCCACTTAATGAAAATATTTGTAGTATACTTTATACTTCACCACTCTCAAGCAAAGTTGTGACTGTTTTCTGACTGCTTATAGCATCTTGTGGAGGAATATAATCATAAACATATGACTAGACATGTAAAAAAAATCTGTGATCCCCAATATGGCCCAGAATACCATCTCTCACACATAGCATTAACATTACTCAGTATATATAGTCAATTACTAGTTTAATTGATGTGTAAAACTTACTACCCTCTAAATTATATCAAAGTTATGAAAGCGATAAATTGACATGTAGAAATTAAACTGTAATAATTGGCTATCTATATATACTGAACAATGATAGATATGTGTAACAAATTGTGACATGGGTCTTTTGATGAATACTGATTTATTATAAAATGTGCATCTTGGGGATGATACATCATTTGTCATATTTGTGATTATATCCCTCCACAAGGTGTTAAAAGCAGATAGAAAACAGTTCCTACCTTGCATGAAAGTAGAGTAGTGAAAATTACCCAGCAGAACAATTCATTCAGTGGATGACAAATAAAAATACTTCCATCAAATCGTTTGTGATAATGTTGTGATAATGGATTGAGACATATTGGAAAACAATAAAAATATATCTAAAATATTGTAATTTAGGTCAACTGATAATACTAGTTTAGCATGAAATAAACTCAGAGATTATACATATTTTTCATGTCTTTGGTCATATGTTTATGATTACACAATCCACAAAATATAAAAAGCAAATAAATGTCAGTCTCTACCTTGCATGAAAATTGTATAGTCAAAATTACATTACAGAAATATTGCTCAATATAACAAATATGTAGTCCAACACTTTGGAAGACTATTTTAATAGTTCTTTTTTTCAATTAAATTTAAATCCAATAATTATTCTAGATTTAACTACAAAAAAATTTTAAGTTGATTAATTAAAGAACAAATTGTATTTATTTGTACTAATTATTAAAAATATAAATTATTACATATATGGAATATAATTTAAAAAATCTAGTCTTATAAAAGCAGTATAAAGGTTTTAAATAAGGCAGATTATTTTTCCATATTATAAATGTAAGAATTCATATGCTTGGAGGAAAGATTGTTCAAAATTTTTCTAAGAACAATGGAGTAAATTCTAAATGCCATCAACCTATGGAATGAAAAAATTACATCAAATTTCTGCCCATTAAACACTATATATGATTCCAAAAAAATTACTAAATTCCTTTTGCTGACTAAATTGAATCACTAAAGTGAGCCTGATATAATCCTAGGTAACCTGAAGCACCACCATTACTCAAAATGAAGAAGAAATAAAAAATATCTTATGGAGAATATTTTGTAGCAAATCAGTATATAGTTGTGATTTGTGTGTGCTCAAAGATGTAAAATCAATATATTTGTACATATTTTGAACTATAAGATGTCTAAAAAAACTGTAAATTGTTTTTTTCTCTTGAAACATATATATATATATTTTTAAATCAGTTGTGCAAATAAATATTGTAGGTTTTAAATTTTTTAGAAATATATTTTTGCACTTTTTATAGCTTCTATTTCAAGCCATCCACATGCTTTTAATTTTGTTTATTTATTATTTCAAATATGCACATGTGAATATTTATGTATATGTATTTTATATAAGACATATATTATTGTGACTTGAAAAAAAAAACTTATCATAAAACCATAAATTAAAAATTTTCATTTTCTCTAGTAATTCTAAAATAATCACTTATTGTCATGTTTGAATATTAACACTGTAAATCTTATCAAGCATTGGTGGCCTAGTGGTAAGCACAGCCAAGCAGCTGGCCCAGGTTCACTTCCCGGTCAACACATTTGACATATATATAAAAAAACTTTAAATCCCAAGACACAATCTTTAATTTAAAAAAAATTACAAGAAATATAATTTTTAATATATTTTCTATTTTATTACAATAAATATACATAAATATACATTTTTAGAAAGAATGTAATAAAGCTGATAAAATAGTCATTACCTAAAAAAAATTTAAAAAGATTTTTAACATATTTAGACTCTAAATTTTGAAAGTTATAAGTTAAAATTACAATTTCATAGACAGCTTCATCACATTTGTCATAAAATGCTAAAAAAATGATATATAATATGACCTACCTGAGACAGATTTTCATGATAAAATGTGGGAAAAATTGACAATTGTTAACTTTTATTTTTGCTAACAGAGCCAGATTTTGTTCTTGCATGCAGGGTATCTCCTAGTCCTTCCATGTAGGATATCTATTTAAAAAGCTTGCTTTTAGTGAGGGCAAAAAAACTATGAATAAGAACTTAGTCAATTGGAAGTTATGGAAAAAATATAATTAATTATATTATTGAAAAATGGGGGGAGCATGACCTAAAATATGTATTCTTTTCAACCAAATAGTGTATTCAAAAAAAAAAAAATCAAACAAATAAGAATTTTTCTATAATAAAATAAATAAAAACAAAGTAAATCAATAAACAACAAAATAAACAAAATTATTAAAAGCACTGATTATATATATATATATGAGTGTGAAATGATGACATGGATCAACTGATGAGTGCTGATTCAGCATAAAATATGTATATTGGGGGTCATTTATCCTTTTCACATGTGCAGTCATGTATATCAGTTGCATGAGATAGAGGGTATGAATTAAGGGAACTTGAAATTCTTTTCAAATATTTAATATAAATATATGAAAAAAATCCAAGAGAAAAATAATATTGAAAATACATACTATAAACCATAATTCGATACCTTGAAGTAAAGTTCAAATTGTCTCACCTAAAACTGAAAAAAAATCAAGTATTGCAACAAATGAACAATAACATAAATAAAATCATGATATACCTTAACTATTGCAGAACCATGTAAAGATATGGTTCTTTGTCTTCATGTGCACCAGGGTGGGTTGAGTTGGTTGAAACATCTGGACTGTGTGACTACAAAATTGCAACAAATAAATATATTATAATCATGCAATAAATGAACAATATTATAAATAAAATCATGATATATCTTACATATTGCAGGACTAAATACTAACAGGTGGGTTTCTTGGTGTACTTGTGCACCAGGATAGGTTGAGTTGGTTGAAGCATTTATTGTGACTACAAAATTGCAACAAATGAATATAATGTTACTATAATCATGCAATAAATGAACAATAATATAAAAAAAAATCATGATATATCTTACCTATTACAGGACCAAGTAGGAATATGATTTTGAGTGTGTATGTGTTCCATAAGTATGGTAGCTGTAAAGGATAGAAGATTTACATAGGCATTTGAGCTGTGCTGCTTCTGGCATGGTAAGAAGCAAAGCAACATCTCTTCACTCTTACACAGGGGAATGTATCCACATTCCATGCAGCCAAAATAAGTTGCATGTCATGCCTTGTTTTTCAGGCATACAATGCAACTCCTTTTGATAAGTTTATTATGGCTGCATAGATCAGCTATAGTATGATACCAGATGGAATCTGAAGATATGATATTACTAAAGGCTTCACTTTCCTGGTTGTAAAGTCACTGATAAGGCTGGCTGATAAACCGATTCTATATTCCAGGTGTGGTGTAGGCCACATTTGCTTTTAGACCATATATAGTGTATAAAATGTAGAAATTAGTAATAGCCTTATCAAAACAATGCCAGAATAAGTTCATAGGCCAATGCTTAGATTTTTTACCCCAGCTGTATGCAATTTACTTCTGGTTTGCTAAATTAACCCCACCCTATGAAGCAGTTGCATTTTTTATTTGCATTTGGATATGGTTGTCATGTACCATCTTTGTTTTCTAACAACAGTACCAGTACGAGATAGTGGATAAGCATTATTCAGCATAACAATTGGCTTCTTATCCATCCAAACTAGAAACTCAAGACCACTGTCAATTACAGAATGGAAGTCTTTTTTCATCTGTTTAAAATTTTTTAACTTTTTCACAGATGCTATCCAGAATACTTTTTCTATCAACTTTCTGTGTCCACAACAAAAGATTTAACTGCAGACAGCTTTTGTGCTAATTGTACTGTAATAAAATATATGTCACAAAAACCAATACGATTCCGTTTAACAAGTTGTAGCAAAACCACTAATAGCACAGCTCGGGTTCCCAGATTTAGGCCAGCATCTGCAGTTGCACTTTTGCCTGTATACAACTTCATATGGTACACATATCCATTATGACTATCTACACAGACCCACCATTTGAAGACTCACTTTATCAGTTTTGAGGCATCAAACTGTTTCATGGTGTTACAACCTTTAAATTTTAGTAATTGCTTCATCAACTGCTACTTCTTGGTACATCTGATAGGCAGCCTTGAAATTAATATGACAGTGATCTATAATTGGCCTGATTTTATAAATTCTATCATGCTTTTTACTAGTAATTGGTGGCATGGTTTTATTGACATTGAAATGCAAACTATTTAGAATTTCAGAAAATCGATCTCAGGTCATAACATTAGCTAGTATCGGTTGATGAAGAAATTCATTTTTAGGCCAAATAAATTTGAACCTTGGTATGTGTGACACACTACAAATATGAATTACCATGCCTAAAAATGCATTCAACTCAGTGAATGAGAGATTGACCCACTTCAGTGCTGCTGTCATTTTGAAGCATACCTATTGCTTTCAGAACATATATGGTCATATAATTTCCTATCAAAAAATACATTTAAAAAATCAGGAATTGAATATTCACGGGTGATGGGAAAATTTAACCCTGAAGACTTAGTAAACATTCTGATTGGCCTGCATGGTTCATTAATGTTAACAATAAATGAATCTGAATCAGGTCAAGATGAAGACCCTGGCATCATCTCAGTTTCCATCCTCTCTCTTTACAGATGACTTCACTAAGCTTTTCTTTCTTTTCTTGGAAACTTCAGCTTTCTCGATCATCTGATAAATCACTACTACCATCTGATGAGTCACTAGATGAAACTTCAGAAATACAGACATCATCAATGGAGAATTCCTTATCCGAATCAGATTCAGAATCATAATTGCTGGTGAAAAACTCCATTATTGCTGGACAAATTATTTTCCGTTTACTAAATCTAAAAAAATGAGAAAGAAAAAAATTACAAAATGTATTTTACAAAAAAATTAATTAAAAATTGTCCTTTCATCATAGAGAAAAAATACTTACATCTTTTGAAAGCTAGAAAGATGTTGAAAAGAACACCATAAGGTTAAAATTTATGATTTCCATGCAAACTCAGTTGAAAACTAAACTTTGAAATAGGGGCTCTCAGGGGTGCTTTGGACTCAAGAGAAAATAAACATGAAAGATATCTTTATTGACAGTTAAAACTGTTTTCCATAATGAAATGATGTAAGGTTTTTAAAAATAATTAGCTAGTATGTCCAAAATGAATTATACAACAGTAGTAGAATAGATGCCTGTATATGTATGATGTGCAAATGTGTACTAAAATAAATATTTTTATTATGAAATTTAAATAAGCTTAATTTAAACATATATACATTGCAGACAAATTAAAATGTGTATTAAGAACATGCAACAAGACAATTTAATGATGGAATGATTTTTATATTTAGGGAGGAAAAAAATATTTTTGTTTGAGTATCCATTCTATGCCAAAGATAGATTACAAAAAATATTGAAGTATATATGAATAAATTGATTATAATATTAAGATGTATTAAGATTTGAAATTAAATAAGAAAATATTTGTCTTGACACTTAAACCACTCAGTTAAAAAAAGTTTTGGAGTTAAATAATTGTGAATAGATATCTAAAACAGTAAAAAAAAGTTATGTTAAATAAATTATAAATGTTTGAAGTTTAAATAATAATTAAAATACAGCAGGTTTCTTCTATCACTTGTCTTCAGATGACATTATGCATTAACTCTCAGATATCATAAATAGATCTAGACATATTAGCAGCAGATTAAAATTTTTATGGTGAGGAAAGCTATATCTCCACATAACACATGCCCTAATTCAGAGATAGTATTTCAGACTGTTTAGAGGCAAAACCAATCACCTTTCAGCAGGACATTTGGTATACATATAATTAGATATTTAGTGAATATTTCAATAAAAAGAAAAGTTAATGTTATTTCTAATATATTAATTAATTACAATTTTTTGTTTATGAAAATCTTTAAATTTGACATTTGGCCATATTGAACAATATTCATATCAAAAAATTTAGTGTTAATAATAGAAAAATTATTAAATTCCTTTTCAGTAGTACTCAATTTTGCAAACCAGATATACATCAATGAATTGAAATATCTTTTGTAAGGCTATATAATTTTATAAAAAGTGCATTCTTCTTTTACTTCATAATTCATGAATTTTATATTTAAATCAATCAACTATATATGCATTTAAAGCGTACAGTTACAAAATGTATATTGGCATTAGAATATTAAAATATTTATATCCTGAGTTATAAATGAATATTCGATAGTAGACACTATACAGATATGCTTAAAAGTAGGACTTAAAATACATTCACCTTTATTTTCAATAAACAATATAACACAAGTGTGCAGTACTTTCTTACAGCAAACATTATGAAAAAAATTTTTAATATAATTTTTCTTGATTGTTTTGGTAATATTTATATAGAACTTCACTAGTATAAAAAAATAAGCTGTCAATCATTAGAAAATATCTACTTATTAAAGTTAGATGAATTTTAATTTGTGATAATAAGTAGATAGTTTCTAATGATTGATATATTATTTTTTTATAATAGTGTTATAACTAAAATGCAATAAAGATGGATTATAAACTGATTATTGTATTAAAGTCATGGATATATAAATTTATGTTCCTACTCTTTCTAAAAAAATTATCAGAGACTATTCATACAATTTTACTTATCATTATATCTTCACATTCTTAATCCAGTCTGGCTAACTGTATTTAATCACAATTTTCACAATAACCAGCCTCTGAAATGAGTCTATTCAGAATTTATAGAATAACAAGTCTAAAAGTTTTTAACAGCAGCCTTTTATTATGCCTATTTAAGCACAAAAAAATCTATGCACAAATGATTTTTGCTAAGAAGAAGTTAAATTAAAACCTTCAGTTTGAAGAATAAGTTTCATTTGATTGAAATGAAAGAAGCCATTTTGTTTTTGTAAGCAAAAATTTCATTCATTGCTATGAAATGTTCAAATATATAATCACATAATGACAATAATTACGATATCTCCTTAATTCACTGCTGCATTCCATTTAGTTTTAAAGTGAGCAGTCACTATATGAAATATTATTAAAATGTTTGTGAACAAAAAGAATGAATCATTGCTATAATGGACAATATTTTTAAAACTACAACGAATTACATCTGAAGGTAAGAAAAAATTACACATCTCAAGGTAGTAAAACAACAAGGTTTACAACTTCCTGTTTAGTAAAATGATTATTTTCATGAGTTTCCCAATCACTTTTAACAATTGTTTTGTAATCACACATTCGACAAGCAAATAATTGATTAATAATTAAAGATTTTTCAGTTGTGGTTTTTAAATTATAAAAAAGCATTTTGTTTTCATATAAAATGGAATTACAAAATTGATCTTTTACATGTATGTCATCATGAATTTTAAAATTATCATCATTAGAGGGTTTGAATCCACATGAATTGCACTGAAAAAAATGTTCTAATGTCTGTGTTTTTAAATAATTTCTGTCAAAATTCTTGAAACTACATAAAGGGCATTGAAAAATTCTTTCTCCTGTATGCATTCTTTTGTGATATCTTATAACAGTTTTATCAGAAGTCTTGAATTCTGACAAACTGGACACATGCCTTTTTTCATGACTCATTAAAGAACTCTTACTTGCAGTCTTGATATCACATAAACTGTATTGAAAAGGGCCCTTTGTATTTATTTTATGTCAACTTAAACTCCTCGTGTCAACAGTTCTATAACCACAGAATGGAGATTGAATAGGATTTTCTCCTGTATGTGTTCTTTCGTGCAGTCTCAACTGACCCATTTCTGCAGTTTTGAATGCACATAAAGTACATTCAAAATGTTGTTCTCTTGTATGCATCCTTTCATGTACTGTTAAATTCCTTTTATGTGCAGTTTTAAATTCACACACACTACATTCCAAAGGTTTCCAGCATGTATGTGTTCTTTCATGCCGCTTTAAACTACCCTTGTGTGCAGTTTTGAATGCACACAAACTACATTCAAAACGTGTTTCTTCTGTAAGTATATTTTCATGCTCTCCACTTTTATGTGTTCTTTCATGCTGTTTAAAATACTTATTTATAGTTTTGAATACACACAAACTACATTTTAAAGGCTTTTCTTCTGTATGTCTTCTTTCATGCTGCTTTAAATGACCCTTATCTGAAGTTTTGTATGGACAGAAATTGCATTCAAAAGGCTTTTCTCCTGTATGTCTTCTTTCATGCTGTTTTAAATGGCGCTTTTGTACTGTTTTGAATCCACAGAAATTGCACTCAAAGGGCTTTTCTCCTGTATGTGTTCTTTCATGCAGTTTTAAACGACTACCATTCACAGTTTTGAATGCACAGAAACTACATTGAAAAGGCTTTTCTCCTGTATGTATACTTGCATGCCGTTTTAGACCAATCTTGTCTACACTTTTGAATAAACACAAATTGCATGAAAATGGTTTTTCTCCCGTATGTGTTCTTTTATGCCTATCCAAACTACCCTTTTGTGCAGTTTTGAATGCACAGAAATTGCATTCAAAAGGCTTTTCTCCTGTATGTGTTCTTGCATGCAGTTTTATACTAGTAGTACTCACAGTTTTGAATGCACACAAATTACATTCAAAAGGCTTTTCTCCTTTATGTAATTTTTCATGCAGTTTTAAACTACTAGTGTTGGCAGTTTTGAATGCACACAAAGTACATTCAAAAGGCCTTTTTCCTGTATGTGTTTTTTTGTGCTGTGTTAAATTACCCTTTTGTGCAGTTTTGAACACACATAAATTACATTCAAAAGGTTTTTCTCCTGTATGTGTTCTTTCATGCTGTTTTAAAGAACCCTTGTGTGCAGTTTCATAAGTACACAAACTACATATGAATAGTTTTTCTCCTGTATGTGTTTTTTCATGCATTTTACCCAGCTCCTTTTATATAATGAAATTGAAAAGTTTCTCCTGTGTATAGGATATCATGTATGGACAAATATTCACACAAACTACATTGAAAAGTGTTTTTAATGAATCCTTAAATTTTCCATACATGCATTTTTGAATTCATACCAACTACATTGAAAAGGTTTGTCTCCAATTTTCATGTTCTTTAAAACCTATTTCTAGCTTCAAATCAACGCAAATTACATTGAAAAATTTTTCTTCTCTGTGTTCAAAAATGTCTTCCTATAAATCCTTTACAAAAATTTTTGAATTCACAGAAAGTGTAATAAATAGCTTTTTATATGGTAGGTTTTTCCACAATTTTAGCTTAACTAAAAGCCATACAGAAAGTTATTTATCTTTATACTTTTCTTCTATTTGGCTTCTTACACAATTTCTCAAGTTTCTCATTCTTATACCTTTGCTCCTCATTATCACAGAAATCAACAAACAGGTTTTCCACTTTTCTCATACTATATTTTCATAAAGATGGTAGTTTTTTGTAACATCCCAAATAGTGATAAAATGACTAAACAAACATTTTATGACTTCTATGACTTTAAATCTTACATTAAACAACTATTATTAATGAGGAAAGTTATTTTCTATTAAGTCATTTTATGAACTTTTATGAAAGTACATTTATATATCCATAAAATATATTATCATTTTAAAAATGTTATAATCACTTATCTTTATCTGACCAACAAAATAATAATAAACAGGTATGCCTTTTTACTGCTTTTTAAAAATTTCTTCAATTCAAAATGGGTTGGTTTCTTTTAGAAGTTGATAATTTTATAACTTTTTCTTACAAATAGTGTTACTTTACTAGTACAATTTTTTTCTCAATGAATATTGTTTTGATTAGAAGTGTTACAATCCTTGCATGAAGATGAAGACTTGATTAATTCTATAAATCTGTCTTTAATTTTTCAATCATAAATTTTTTGTTCCCAAATATTTTTTCCATGTGTTGCACCTAAACAAAAAAAAAATTTAATCACCTTTTTTTACATGCATAACATGTCATAGATGACAAATAAAGATAGTTTACTAAGGAAGAATAAATTAAATTTTCATTTGAACATACTTAAAATAAACAACTCATTTAAGCTTTTTATCACATGATGCATTTAATATCATTATTGATCCAAATGCATCATGTTTCCAGTTACTAAGGCCAGGTAAAATCTTAACACTTAGGTTTCTTTTATATACATCTCAAGAATTATTATTTAACCAAATTATTCTTGCCTTACATAACAGCCAAAAAAAATTGCAAACAATCACAGATATAGACTTATGAACTTTATAGACAGGAAATCAATCTAACAATAACTTATATAAAAAGAACTTTATGAATATCCATAGTGACTAATCTGCATTTCTCAACTTCAGTTCCACATAAGCTATCTTTAATTCCAAGCCAATTTCAGAGAAATAAAATATTTATCTACAGAATATTGAGAGCAACAGAAAAAAATGCAAATGTCATTCCCATTCTATTTTGTGATTATCTTTTGGAAAACATAGCTACAAAACTTCATAATATAAGCATAAAAACATACATATATAAACTATCTAAAGAATTTACATACAAAAAAACTAAATTCAAAAGTATAACTAATAACTGCCTTTATTTTTCCAAGAATCTCATTGTTATACAGTAGTAATCATTCATTGGTTTTCATTGGGAAAATGTAAAAATAAGTATGATAGACTTTAAATATACACATATAGAGACCGACACAAATTCACGCTCTAGTTATAGATAAGTGAAAAAAATATTCTATGAATTATATATACGGTATACTGAATTATACAAATTTAAGTTGTAATTATAAATTTATTTATTTAAATTCACATTCATTACGTAAGTAATATTTACTAAGGCTGTAAACCTCAAGAGTGTGCACATGAAAATATTACAAATTTAAGATGTACAATTATTAGCTTTAATTTGAATATTAAATCAAATTCATTAAACAAGATATTCAATCACCATTTTTGTATAATTGACTAAATGTGAATCTGGCAGAAATATTTTTATTTGGCCCCTTTGCAAATAACAGTGTAAGAAATAGACTCAGGCTAAAAGAAAAGAATGATTAACATTTA
Source organism: Epiperipatus broadwayi (assembly GCA_028023455.1). Lineage (NCBI taxonomy): Eukaryota > Metazoa > Onychophora > Udeonychophora > Euonychophora > Peripatidae > Epiperipatus > Epiperipatus broadwayi. Next base: position 8,016 of record JAQFVV010005252.1, on the reverse strand, counting down.
AAACATGCTGTGCTAATCTAAATGTGTGTAAAATTATAACATGGGCTATATATATATATAATTATATAACTATTTCAATGGTATGAAAAAAATATTTTTGTAGATGACAATAACATATGTAGATACAATTAAATTATTACACATTGTTCTTTAAAGCAATATTTGGTATAAGGTGAACTATCTTGTAGACACAGGATAAAATTTACTATTGCTTCTATAATAATATACACAAATTAACAATGTTTTTAATTTATTATTTCTGGAGAACTTTATATAGTGAAATTTTTTTGGCTAATTTGTAGTCATTCTATGACCACAGACAGACAGTTTGAGACTCTTTAATTAGTGAACATAAATTTCAAATAAAGACCTCAAACACTCATTAAATAAATAATTCTATCTTTATACTGCTTCAACAAATCAAATAAGTAATAATAGCCATTACAATAATGAAGCAATCCTTGCCTATTTCTGTATTTTTCCAAAAAGACCTCATAACTTCCAATCACTTCTTTCTCTATCTTAACTTTTTCCATTTTAAAACAGAATTTATTCTTAATATTATTTTATCCACACTAATGTTTTTAAAATTTATTCTTACAATTTCCTAATCTTAATACTTTACTTATTTAAAACCACACAGTCCAAAATAATATATTTATCATTTTCTATTTTGTGTTTATATGCTCTACATCATTCAGAAAAAATTGTCAAAAATAATAAATAAATATAAATAACTGATGGAAAACCTTTGTTTAATTGCAATCTTGACTATTACTGTTAAACAAGTGTTTTGATTTATGTTTTACTAATATCGATTTTTGTCACTCAAAAAAATCACTTAATAAAATGTTTTTACATACTTATTTACTAATAACTATTTGACAACAACATATAATTTTTGTTTGGGTATATCACATGTTTTTTAAAAAAATAGGGTGATGAATATTTGTCACAAAAAAGCTAAAAAAAACAACAAAAAATCCTATGAATATCCTTCAAAAAATAAAGAATTTAAAGAGTTAACTGATGTTTAGTATTGAAAGATCATTCTCAGTGATAAGTGTGGAATGGATTATATCTTATAATATAAATTCCATGTTAGCTGCAATGAATAAATTCTGTAATGACTAACCTTTTGAAATATCAGTTAGTTTGTTATAGAAGATCCTATTGCACATACCTGAAAATAAATATTTATTTTTACTATAATGTTTCATCTATAAAAGAAAACTTCTTATCCCAACCAAACCTCAATGAAATACAAGACTACAGTGATGAGAATAAATAATTCAATCTGTGAAACAATAACATTTTAATGCCAAAAAATAACAGTAGTAAAAAAATAATACTTATATAAGAATTAGTTACAAAAATATAATTATCAACATTTACAGTAATTTAAAAAACAAAAATTAATGTTCTCAAAATCTATCAACAACCCTTTATCAATATTACAAACAGAACACATAAAACTTTAAGGCAAACATTTTATCATTCAGATATTATGAAACATCATATTAAATAATTGAAGCAATACTCTAACACAAGTTAATATCTAAATAAAATCCCATTATAATTAATAAGATATATATTAATATTTTATATCAACATGTTAATCCAAACAAATATTAATAAAAATAAAATAATTTGCAAAATGTAAGATATTTCATATTACTTAGATATTTAGGTTATATTTGAATAGAAGTATACTTTAGATACTTTGGGGTTAGTTTTAATTATAGTTGATTTGAACACAGAATTTCAAGCTATCTTCAGCTATTGATTCTATCGTGTACAACTGATACACATGATCACATATATGAAAAAGATAAATAATCTCCAACATATGTATTTTGTGCTGAACCAGCACTTATCAGTTAATCGAGATCATCTCTCACACATATATTAAATCAGTGCTAAGGTTATAGTGAGATAACATTTCTTCAAACTACAATGGACAGGATTCAATCTACTCCAACTCTTCAGCCATTCATATCATTAAAATCTAATAATGGAACACCCAATTGCCTTGTTGATGCAAATATTGTCATGCCTGTGCAGATGTTAAGTCACTCCGATTCTTCATGTATAAAATATTTAAATACACAGAACAGGGATGGACATGGTAGATCCTGAATCTGTAATATTTAAATAAATAATATTTTATATACTTTGAGATTAGTTAGAATTATAAGGAATTTGAATACACTAAACATCACATGATCACCAATCTCTTATACTAGCACATAATTACTATTAAACAAAGGCAAAACTCTCATACAGTAGTGCCACCCCATGCCAACCAGAGTAATCAATGGATGCCAGAAGGCTTGTACATAAAATCCCCATCTAGTGCCTACTCATCCAATATTCCCAGACTAGTTTGTGGCTTGTGGCTTTGTCAGTGAGGAGCCTTGGATCTGAGAGCACTGCACCTAGATCTTAGGATCTAATGCAACCTTCCAACAGCCACCTTTTATTTCTACTTAACTACAAAACTATGAGAATGAAATTGAAAACACAATATTTTCAATCTAAGCTTAATAGCTTATATAGTCATATGGGTCTGAACACAGTTCAGCACCCATACATTTTTGTGTCTTTGGCTCTTTAACAACCATAGACACCACTATCTTATTAGGCAGGATTGATGTTAAACCATTAAACATCACATGATCACCATCTCTGATACTAGCACATAATTGTTATTAAACAAGGCAAAACTCTCCATACAGTAGTGCCAACCCGTGCCAAATAGAGTAATCAATGGATGCCAGAAGGCTTGTGCATAAAATCCCCATCTAGTGCCTACTCATCCAAAATTCCCAGACTAGTTTCTGGCTTGTGGCCTTTGTAAGTGGATCTGAGAGCACTGCATCTAGATCTTAGGATTTAATGCAACCCTCCTCCAGCAGCCACCTTTTATCTTTACTTAACTACATAACTATGAGAATGAAATTGAAAACACAATAATATTTTCAATCTAAGCTCAATAGCTTAAATAGTCACAAGCCTTCTGGCATCCATTGATTACTCTGGTTGGAACAGGCTGGCACTACTGTATGGAGAGTTTTACCTTGTTTAATAACAATTATGTGCTAGTATAAGAGATGGTGATCATGTAATGTTTAGTGATTTAACATCAATCCTGCCTAATAGGATAGTGGTGAATATAATTGCTAAAGAGCCAAAGACACCAAAATGTATGGGTGCTAAACTGTGTTCAGACCCATATGATGATATAAGCTATTGAGCTTAGATTGAAAATATTACTGTGTTTTCAATTTCATTCTCATAGTTGTATAGTTAAGTAGAGATAAAAGGTGGCTGCTGGAGGGTTGCATTAGATCCTAAGATCTAGGTGCAGTGCTCTCAGATCCAAGGCTCCTCACTGACAAAGGCCACCAGCCGGAAACTAGTCTGGGGATATTGGATGAGTAGGCACTAGATGGGGATTTTATGCACAAGCCTTCTGAAATCCATTGATTACTTTGGTTGGCACAGGGTGGCACTACTATATGGAGTTTTGCCTTGTTGAATTTGAATAGTTTTAACCTTTCATCAGCCACCCATTCTATTTCATACAAGCAATATACTGACCACACACATGTAAAAAAGATAAATGATCTCGAATATACATATTTCATGATGAACCAGCACTTGTTAGTTAGTCCAGATCATCATTTCCCACACGTGTATTCGAACTCATTTATGTTTTTCACATGTGTGATCATATGTATTAGTTGTGAGATAGAATGGATTGCGAAAGGAGCTTGAAAGTCTGTGTTCAAATTCCATATAATTAGAAATAATCTCAAAGTATATAAAGCAAATGTGTATTAAAATATTAGGTTCAGCCTGCATCATGCCCATTCCTCTTTTGTGTATTTAAATGGATGTCATATAAATGAGGAGTCAGTTATTTTATATCAACATTGGCAGTACAATATTGACATCAAGAGATATGGATTTCTATCAGCAGATTTTCAATGGTATGGATGGCTGAAGAGTTGGAGGGTGGAGTAGATTGAAGCTTGTCTATCCCTTAAGATTTGAAGAAATGCTATCTTAATATAAAGCAAGCATTGATTATATATATATATGTGGAAGATGATCTGGATTAATTGATGAGTGCTGGTTAAGCATGAAATACATATATTGGAGATCACATCTTTTTCATATGTCTGTGATTATGTGTATTGTTTGTATGAGATAGCATGGATAGCTGAAGTAAGCTTGAAATCTGTGTTCAAATACCCTATGATTATACTTAAGATTATTTATAAATATGAAAAATCATGCCAGCAAGATATTATATATTGTTGCCCTTCTTATTCCATCTAAATAAATCAAATACTATACATAATAACTCTCATGTTGGCATCAAAAATAAAAAAGTAACTATGAATCTGATTAATGGAATACATTAAAATTTTGTCTAAGATTAGACATTAAATCAAATATGTAAACAATAAGAAGTTTCTGTTAATTGAACAAAATCCTTGATTCCTCTTTGAAGCAATCTAATTCACTGGAATAGATTAAAATTTTTTGTATGTTTAGGATATTAATTCAAATATACAAGCAGCAAGAAGTTTCTGTTTATTAGAAATATAACCGAATTCACCACTTCCTTTTATTTTGCTGTAATATCTTATACATATCTTATATAAATGCAATTTATCCACTCTACTTTGAATACTTTTAGCAAAAACCTTTTATTGAACATATATGCATATACAATCTTATGTTTTGGCTGTCCTACACTCTTCTTCAGAGCTATAATATAATGAACAAAATAAAATACATAACTATATAAATAATTCCATAAATATTGAAAACAATAAAATTAATAGACTAATAAAGAACATAATAAAATATAACAAAACATACTAAAACTGTAAAAATATAATCAAACCCAAATAAAATAATCCAGTTAATATAAAATAATATATACAATATAAATACAAAATATAAATTAAACATGTGTACTCCTGAATCTACATATAAATATTCATGAACAACTATTAATTTAAATAAATTTTTCATTTTAATCTCCTAATTACTTACTTCTATTCCTTATAAACTTAAACTTGTTTTACTAGATCCACCTTAATAATTTTATCTTTAGATAATTCTCAGTTCAATCTTAATTCATTTATTAATATTCTTTTTAATTTTTAAATCATATATCCATTATTTTCTTATTCATTCATCTGTTATTAATGATATTTAATATTTATCTTTTTTTAAATATCCAAAAACTATAAATAGTTTAATCTTTTACATCCCACTTTTACCTTATTTTAAAAAGAAAAAAAAAACATATTTTAAATTATCTTACATCCTAGTTTTCTCTATTATATATTATTTAAACTATATCTACAACACTAAAAACTTTATATATATATATATATAGTTCAACTTTTATTATTATATAACTCTCATAAATTTCTATTATAGTGTTTTATATGCTTTTTTCATTAATATGTAATATTTTGTTGTTTTTTAATTCTACTAATTTTATTGTTTATATTTTTATGGTATTATTTGTAGTTATGTATTTTACTTTGGTCATTATATCATAGCTCTGATATAAGATTGTGTATGCATATATGTACAATGAAAGGTTTTTGCTAAAAAGTGTTCAAAATATAGTGGATAAATTGCATTTAATTAGAAATATCTTAGATTCCTAATTTGAAGTATGAAAAAAGAACTTATTTATGACCATTCCTTATGTTTCTGTCATTGCAAACATTATTATTATATGATATTCATATGGAAAACAATCACATGCCATTCAGAAATATGCATAAGTTATCATGATGAATTTATTGGCTTTACTTATGGGCCTTTCTTTTCAGGACAGAAATATCAGTTGAAATGTCTTGAAAGCAAGATAAAATATGGATGTGGATGATTGTTTTAGATATTTATAATCATGATAAACAAAAGTAAATCATGGTTTTTAGTCCCAAGAGGCTGTAAAATTATCACTCCATGTTAGCAGCTGAGTGCTATGACTGCAAATGAAAAGTCTAAGATAAAACTCAATGACAATCTTTAATTTAGATATCTACAACTGCAATCACTTGAACGAATTGGAAAAACTATCTAATTTTAATAAGCCAGTTGTTGGACATTATAAAGCTAGAAGATTAGTCAATTGACTTAAAAAGTTGACATGTACTTTAGTACAAGGCATAATAAAATTCAACGATACTCTTTAATTTAGATATCTACAACAACAATCACTTGAATAAATTAGAAAAACTATCTAATTGTAAATAGGATCTTTGTTGGACATTAGAAGATTAGTCAATTGATGTAAGAAATTTACATGTACTTTAGTACTAAGGCATAAATACTAAAACTACAAATAAAATTACTATAAATAGTGGAAAAATAACATTGTGAAGATTGATAGTCTATCAAGTTCAAACACTAGATTAATCATTCAAATTAATGGAAAATACCAAATGCAAATAATTCATGTTTATATCCCAATAAGTTCTCATTGTGATGACAAAGTAGTGGATTTTTATATAGATGTATAAAATGCTTTTGACCAGAAAAAACATTTTAAAATTGTTATGGGAAACATTATTGCTTCAATTGGTAAATGAATGAATGATGATTACACTGAGAATAAATTTAATTATAATGACAAAAAAGATAGAGTTGAAAGGAAAACTTTAGTTTATGAATTCTTTAAGAAAAATGCTAAAAAAAATGGGAATGAAAATATACAAATTAAGGTATAGCTGAATTGGATCATATTCTGAACAAACACAAATACGTATTTATTTTAACATTCTCAATAGATTTAACACAGGAAATAATTGGCAATTAGTGAGATTTTTATGTGTCAATGCAGACCAGGCAGATGAAAACTATTAAAAAATAGATGACATTCGTAACTTTCAGAAACCTTGCAGTTAATTTAAATTGAACTTCGAAATCAATTCAAAACATTGTCAGACTTTAATAATGACTCAGATTGGACTGAAATCAATAAAGATCTGCAACACAGATGGTGTATATAAAAAAGCAATTTATCAATAGCATGGGACAGTAAGACAATGCAAAATAAATAAAGTAACATGAAAGATTTTAAAAATAAACTATTAAAAAAATGAATATTTGGAGTTTTATAAAATGATATAATCAAATAATACTGATATGAAAAGATATAATACTGAGTTAAAAGTTATATAAAAGAATAATTCCAAAAAATATAAAACACCTGAATAATAGAAAAAAAATATTTCAATAACAAAAATAAATGGATTATTAATATCAGAAAATTTGTAAGAGATACAGAAAGAAGTGTTACTAAAAAAACAATAAAACAAGAATCCCCTACATTTTTTGAATTGTCAAGTACTTTAAACATGCAAATAAATGGTGCTTACATATTAGTCCTGCAACATAGATGGTACATCTTTTCACATCCACAATAAATGGGTAATCTTGCAATCATGTCAAATAAATCCAGCAATCCAACACCAAGATAGATTTCCAACTGATCTCATCTCTGAAGGATAGTATCAATACTAAAATCTACCCAATAATACGTCTCTCAATATTTTTGAACTACGCCATATGGGTTACACGCTGTAAACTAATCATGGAACACCCACAACCTCTTATAACACAGCTTTTTTCCAAAACAATGATTAAAATCCAGAAGAGAGACCAACTCCTGGCATCATCAAAAGCATTTGAGGACACTTGGACACTATACAATATGCCAAACTAACAACAAGAGGGGGGGGGAAGAGGAGAGGGTAACAATCAGATAAATATGTGAAATATTTAATGTTCACACCATCTTGCACAACATAGTGGAAATAACAAGATAGTTAGAACAACAATGTAAACCTTGTATGTTGGTTAGACATCACTGTATACATTAGAAATAATAAATTATTATTGAAACTAAATCCAGCAATGTCATGTGATCTTGTCCAATAATGTTTTTTTTTGTGTGTGTGTGTAATAATAATA
>JAQFVV010005251.1:0-21432 GCA_028023455.1 Epiperipatus broadwayi | reverse complement strand
TCAAAAGGTATTCTCTTTTTTTAAATGTGGCTATAGAAAATACAATTTACACTGTATCTAAAATAAACCAAACAGAATTTATAAAAATACCTATTTTATCTGTCTCGGAAATTTAATATTTTTAATTCTAAAATGCCAATGCTGATTGTACAACAGTTGAGAAAAAGAATAAAATAGGGAGTTTAGCATCTTTTATTCTTAATAACTTACTAATTTTCTTTTTCTTTTTTTGTTACTGATTTATCTGCCTACTGACTGTTCATCTGCGGTGTGTGACTATTAAGCTCACACTTTAGGTCTAATATGGCAAATAGGAGGAGTATTTCTGCATTCCCTGCACATATACAACACCCATATAAGTCGAATGATAAGAAACCCAAGTCTATCCACATTGAAGCATTGCTCAATTGAGTTCAAGACTTATAGGCTCATGGTAACTTAGTCTGTCTCCCCTTCCTGGGACCCTGCTACTGTTAGACTGATGGGCATTTAAGGTCTTATCATACTTAATGGTGTATGGAGCTCAGGGCTATGATTTCCCCCCTCTTAAATAGACACCTACCCAATCACAACTGATATTTAGTCTACTATCAGCAGCCATTTCCTACTGTCTTCCTAATCAATCAACCTAGTACTTAATTACAATCAAGTTTCTCATCTCTTATTAATACATATCCACGGTCTTCAAGGTTTAAGTCAGTCTGGTTTATCCTCTAATACTATTATCTTGATAAGATAAAGATGACTGAGCTTATGGGGATCGAACCCCTTCCCTATGCTGTTCAATACCAATCTTTCCATTTGACATTGAGATCTTCCTCCCATCCTGATGTCTATATTGATTTCTACATGGGGATGGAGATCTTGCCCAAATTCCTTCCCCTTTATTTTTAACTGGAGACTCCTTTCCCTTTCATTGACATTCAGTTATCTATAATATCATAGTATTAAGTTGGGGTTCACTCTTCTGGTTTGGTATTTTGTTAACATAGTTTGTCATTTGTTCCCCCTCCCCCATTTTTATTGCTGTTGTATGTGCCCATCTGTTCAACAGTCTCATATCCAGTGCTTATTAACAGGTATCCCACTGGGTTGGAAAAATTTTGACAGACTATCTTCATGATTTGTTTTTTCCATCATTGTGCATGCTGTCAATGGCTTCAGCTGCACCACCTGCTTTCTAAAAAAGGGCATATAATGCTCTTCTGCTTAAATTTTTTTTACACCACCCTGTTCTTGATCCTCTCTTGGTGGTCCTTGCACCAGTAACATTTTGTTAACACTTGTCCATATTGTGCAAAGTCACCTGCTTTTTTGAACAGGGATTGCCACCATGCTTGTGCCAAACCCTATAAATGACTAGTGACAAAAGTAAACTCAACATGTTCAGACCTCGTGTTTATTGCAAAATATCTCTCAAAGCTATTTATGTGGTCCGCAAGTGATTCTCCATCATGCACATAAAACATTTTCAATTTTAAAAATGAATTAATTGTGCTTGGTGCATTTTCTTTACTCTCCACTAGATTACCTGTTTCTGGACTTCCTTGTTTGTCTGATTCTACTTATGTCAGTTCTACACTATGTACTTTCTTTACTATCTTCTTGTCTATGACTTTTCCTAACTTCTCTCTCATTTCTTTAATTTCTGACCTTTTCTCTTCTTTAAACTCACTTATTTCCTTTTTAATTTCTTCCTTAAAATCTGCCGTTAACTCTTTGAATATTTTTCTTATTGATGGCTCCATGTCTTCTTTTATCTCTTCTCTTCTGTCTTATGCCAACACCTTACTATCTTTTCCACTTCTTAATTGCATACAATTTCTATTATATTGACTTTATATCTTTTTTTTCTCTATAACTCATATAGATTACTTGGACTTTTATTTTCTATGACACAGCTAATGTTTTATTTTCTTAGTCATTTTATTTCAGTATTACAATCACTGACATCTCTTCCCCTGTTGCCACTTTTCATTATAGCTCTTTTATTTTCCATTTATCTGTCTACTCTTTTACCCCCTAACTAGATATGTGATTTCTTTTTTTAAAATATATTATTTATAATTCACATTCTTACTCTCGGGTTTGTGTTTCAAGCCCTACGTTGGGTACCATTCTACCATTTATTAGTAATTTACAGTTTATATGCTTTAATTTTTAATGTATTCGTTGACCAAGTTATGCCTGCACCTGAATTCATTTATTTTAATGTCAGGTATTCTCGCTAACACAACTATTTTTCCTGGTCAAACAACCCAATTTGTAATAATTAAGTTTAATAATAATCAGAGAAGAACCAGTTTTTCAATTTATTTAATAGGCACGAGGGTTCTATATACAAATCCACTGACTCTCCCTCCCTATCTATAATAATCAAGATTGCATGTTGAATTGCTGCCCTCAAGTGGATTGTAATTTATAAGGCATTGGTATTTATATTTGGTAAACTTCTAACAATTTAGCTAATACTCTAAAAATTAAATTAAATAAGCTCAGAGTAAATTATATTTCTATGATTTATTAATTTTATAATTTTAACACATTTATTAGTAATAATAAAGAGAATACACAAGTTATTAGACATAAATGATGAATATTTGAGTTCATAATAGCAAACTAACTTGTTTTTGAAAGCCATTTATAGCTCTTCAACAATACTTATAATTTTCTTAATGTGATCACACATACAGAAAGTAAAGGTCTTACCGGCAAATTTCAAATAATTATGTATTTATCAAGCAGATTACCATGCATGGTTTTGGTCTCATTGGGATCCATCGAGTGATGTTCTTGTAGTATCTGGGTATGCAGTTCATGGTTCTAATCTTTATGTAGGTGATGGGATGGCATCACAGTATCATTGGAACTCCAAGAAAGAAGTAAGTGTCAGCAAACAAACTATTCTGTAATCACACATTTGATAATGGCAAAATCCGCTAGTGAGAATATAATGAGGCAGCTTGTAGTAGCTCTGTAGAGGAAAAAACCAATTTATTGCAAATTTCTATCTGATGCCACACAGAATATGAGAAAAAGACCCCTGTTTAGTGATATCCCTTCTTTTATATCTCTCCTAATTTGAATCCACTGCACATATCCTGTTTATATCTTTTCGTTTACTTTTATCTCCATTTTAACTTTTACCAATTGATAAATTTCTATTTTATTTTTGTTTTCAAAGTTATCTTTCCCCCTCTTCAATGGCCATCTTTAATTAGTGGCAAAAAATGTTGTAATTTCAATTTAAGTAATTATAATTGCTTGACGATAAAAATTTATAGTCTTATCTCAGTAAATTCAGAAGCTAAATTTTGTGCTATTCTCTTTTTTTTAAATGTGGATATAGAAAATACAATTTATACTGTATCTGAAATAAACCAAACAGAATTGATATTATCTTTCTCAGAAATGTAATATTCTAATTCTAAAATGCCAATGCCGATTGAATTGATATTATCTTTCTCGGAAATGTAATATTCTAATTCCAAAATGCCAATGCCGATTGTACCACAAATATGATACAATATATTGGAAATATGTCTATTTATATCATACATTAGCCCTTTAGCCAGAATATTTGATACTTTGTAGTGCAAACTTTTAACATCTTCTGAAGCAAAGTTTTTTTTTCCCCAAAAAAACTGCAACATTTTGCCCAATTGTATCACTCCATTATATTCTACTCACGATTGTAAATTTTTTTTAGGTGAGTGGATGTCATCTTACAATAGTAGCTTCAACGCCATCATGTCCAGAGACATGAAGAAATACCAAATGATTTTAGAGGATTGCCATCATAATATCAAAATATTATAAAACATCCTTAAATAAAACTTTTCCTACTGCCTATGGGACACTTCCTACTTCCATATAATAAATTTGACATGGCTGTAGTGCTATGTACACTTAATTTAAATGAGCTAGTATATCAAAGTAAAAAACATCTATCTTTATTTCTTAAATGAAGTAAGAGCACATTGGAATCTGAGCTTTACCATAATTTTCAAGCCTGCCTTTTTTTTTTTTTACTAAAAAAACCTATCACAATATTTAAATTGGTTTCCTTAGCAAGTTGATAATGATTCAAGCTAAAAGTTGCTGAAGATATTTTTTCCTTTGTTGGCTGATAAAATTAGCAATTAAGTTTTGTGAATCTTATTTATAAATTTATTTTAACACACACTGATTACGTAAGTAATATTTACTAAGACAATAAACCTAAAGCAGGTGCAGTTGAAAATGAGAAAGTAGGGACCTCTACATGTCATAACCACAAGCTTACACATTGGAACAAGAGAGGGGAACTTCTTTACTTCAACCTACTTTCTATATAAATGGGTGAAGCTGAAGCGGTTAGATCTGAGAGCGTGAAGCTATTCAATACTTCACTGATTTAAGTCCACAATTCCTATTATACATTGGTACTCGCGAAATCTTTTGATTTACAACGAGTCAATGGAAAGTTCTTATAGTTAGAAATCTATTACGATAATTTAAAGTTATAATTATAAATTTATTTTAACACACATTGATTATGTAAGTAATATTTACTAAGGCTGTAAAACCTCAAGAGTAAGCAGTTGAAATCTAAGTATTTATATGCTATTTTTAAAAAACACATTTTATAAGTAAGCAAAATCATCACAATTCTATAAATCTAGAAATTAAGAAGATTAAGTTTAAAGTAAGAATTCTATTGTCAAACATAATCAGATCTTGGTGTTTTGCTGAAGGTTTGTGATGATGGTGTTTTAGTTGTATTTATGCGTTGGACTATTTCCATTATCTAATATAAGTACTGAATGTCTTCTAAAAAAATTTCACTTTATTTAAATATTCCAAATACATTCAACTGTTAGTAATAGCACACAGGTTAATATATGCACAACATTTCAAAAGATATTATTCTCCCTTCTTCAGGCAGTGCTGGTCTGACCAGTGAAAGTACTAGCATAGGAATTGAACCTGGACCCTTAGATTCTTGAGTATTGAATTTTTAAGGTAACTCTCTAACCAACTAAGACATCCTGGCTTAATTTTTAAGGTAATAATTGTTACCTTACAAATTAAATACTCAAGAATCTATGGGTCCAGGTTTGATTCCCATGTTAGTACTGTCACTGGTTAGAACAACAATACCTGATGTTGGAAATAGTCCAATATATAAATACAAGTAATCAGATCTTGATGCTACCTTCAAAAATTGCAAGTCTAAGAATTTTTTTTCAATTTTTTTTAAAGTGAACATTGTATTAAAATTTTGCTCAATATCTACTTACTTATTACTCTGACTACTAGACTACGGTTTCTTCGCAATTCTCTCACAGTGTGGGAAAACAATTTATTTATCAATCTTGTAAGTTGTTGAGATTATTTATATTTTTTGTTTCTTGCTTTATTCTCTAGCCAAAGTAACCAGATATCCAATTACTGATCAAGAATTGGTTAGATTGTCTAATGAGGCAGCTAACTAAAAAAAGTCCAAAACTTCTTTGAATAATCCTTAGCTACATGATAGATTCCCAAAGTCCACTCCTATTATGGATATAGTGAACGACAGTACTAATCTTTACATAAGGCATGCAACTGCACTCACCATATGTATATAAATACATAAATATTTTAAATGATCAAATTTCTGTCAATATTGTTTTATAAAGTGATTGCTCTACATTTTATATAAATACATGAAAGCAGTCAGCACTTAAAAAATACCAATCTCAATAACAATCAACAATCTCAATCTGTTGTAATGGCAACCTTGTTTAACCCTTTATGTATATAAAAATACATAAAAGCAGTCAACACTTAAACAATACCAATATCAATAACAATCAACAATCTCAATCTGTTGTCATGGCCACCTTGTTTAACCCTTTATGTATATAAAAATACATAAAAGCAGTCAACACTTAAACAATACCAATATCAATAACAAACTCAATCTGTTGTCAAGGCAACCTCCTTTTAACAATAAAGATAGAAATCTATCTTCAATCTATGACTAATAGGATTAAATAATCACTAAAGATGGTAACTTGACTACAAAGAATGAAATTATTAATACAAAGAAGTTTAAATAAGTCTTATTATACAGGTGATATAACCTGTTCTAAAAGAAGACTAACAAATAATCAATTATAACTTTCAAACTGCACTCCAACTATGTATTACTTAAATAATAATGCTAGTAATGCTAAAGGTTAGATAGGTTTATAAATGCAAATACATGAAAGCAGTTATTGTGGACCATTATTGACCTGCTTTCAGAACAGATTGTATTTACCTGTTTAATGAGGTTAGTTAAACTTTTTTGAATTAATAATTTCATTTTCTGTAATCAAATTGCAATCTTTAGTGTTTATATAAACATATTAAAACATAGCTAAAGGTGGATTTCCACCTTGTTTGACAAAAGGAGGTTGCCTTGACAACAGATTGAGATTGTTATTGATATTGTTTAAGTATTGCTTGCTTTCGTGTATTTACATTTATAAATCTATCTAGCCTTGAGCATTATTACCTTTATATATACATATACACACGCACGAAATGGTAAGAAAATAACATCATATTTACATTTGATTGCTTGGTTTATCAACACTTCATATTTTTTGTTTATCTGCACTGTTTTTATTCTTTATTTTTGCTAACTCCTACATGTATATTTACCTGTCCCATCATTTCACAAAACAACTTCCTTTTGTATTTTGCAAATATATCTTCTTTTATTACTTATGTACTAATCCTAGTTATCTTATTAAATGATCACCCAATCTTCATATTCCTTTTTGTACTTGTAATGTGATTATTTCAGTTTAATCCACTGCAAAATTTCCAAACAATAGTTTATCTTTCTTTTTTTTTTCAAATAATTTTCAATCTATGCCATTAACAATTCTTCCATTTAATATCAACAAAAATAAAAGTATCACTTCATTATTACACACAAATGCATTTATGAATAGATGAAATACTAGTAAAACATATATAACAATAAATTAATAAAAGCAAACATAAGCACTTTGTATATATAGATATTTCAAAAAAGGCAAATTGTTGACTTACAGGTATGCTAGGAGGTCTTATCGTCTTATCTCCACTCGCACCAGATGGCCATCCACCTGAAAATCCTGCTGGGTCGACATCAGTGAAAACATTATTAGCAGAGGGCATTGTATTATTATATAAAACAGTTCCTGGAAGACCAGGAAAACCAGTGGGACCTGGTGGTGCTGGAATACCTGGAGGTCCTATTATAACAACAAGCTGCAAAAAAATTGCAATAATTCAGTAAATTATAATAATACAATTATAATTACATTTAAAAGTGTTAACGTACAGATTTATGATGTAAGAAAAAATAAATTATTTAAACTTTTGCTTTGAACTTTATTTGTATATAAATGTAAATATTATTTAATTTGCATAAAATTATTTATTTACTTACTTATTAAATAAGTATCTCTATAAATCAAATAAAGAATCTAAATATTGTTCTGTGTGGTTTGGTATAAGGGGTAGAGCTTCCTACTTGAAATTGAATGGTTCCAGGATCAATTTTGGTATTAAACCACTAAACATCACATGATCATCATTTCTTATGCTTGCACATAACTGTTATTAACACAGGCAAAACTCTCCATACAGTAGTGCCACTCAGTGCCAGCCAGAGTAATCAGATCCAAGGTTCCTCACTGACAAAAGCCACAAGCCAGAAACTGGTCTGGAGATATTGTATGAGTAGGCACTGAATGGGGATTTTATGCCTTTGAACTCTTGATTTATCCTTAATAAATGCCACGCTATAACATTTTAATATTAATATATAAGATAGTGATGAGGATGCTCCTTATCGATTTCTTTGTTAAACTCCTGGAGCCAGAAAAGATAAAAAAAAGAAGATATTCAAAACGAAGGGTATGAATTACTTTACAAAAGTCTGAATGAATTGATAGAAGCTATCAGTGGTATGACATCACTAGAAGCTACGAAAGCTATATTATCCTATAAGAATTACACATTTTAAATAATAATTTCATATTTGTCCTATGAGTTTTTTAACTTTTTTCATAGTCAAATATAACAAAATCAAGCATTTATTTAAACTATCTGCTCTGTTAATAAAGAACACCTAAGTCTGTGCTCTGATAACATTTTCTCACATTAACACATTTCTGCCACTAGATATAAGAGCTAATAAAAACATTTTTTAAATCACATTAGATTCAGAGAAGCTAAAGATCAGAGAAGATGGATTGAGCTTGGAGAGACCTTCATCCTGCAGTGGATTGATAATGGTTGATGATGATGATGATTACAACACAACAAGACAAGAATTCAATGATATTCCTAACAGCTTATATTTTTTCATGTATAACTTTTATACAAAATGTTTGCCTAATTTATTAAGTTATCAAGAATTTGTTCAAAAATACAAATCACAATGTTTTTAAATATGTATTTCTAAAACAAAAAAATCCATTAGTATGAAAAATATATATATATATATGTAGATAAATCAAAATTTAATTTTTATTTTATTATTGTGTTTTATTTTTTAAATTCAAATTTTTATGTTTTATGATAGATACAAATTATTTAGGTATTTATTTAAATACAAGTATATTATCTATACTGAAATTAATATAATTAAAAGGGGTTCAAACTCCCTATAGCTATCCACTCCATCTTATTTACAACCAACACACATGACCAGACACGTGAAAAACATAAATTACCTCCAATATAAGTATTTCACACTGAAACAGCATTCATCAGTGGGCCGATATCATCATCTCCCCCACACACATATAATCAGTGACGAATTTATATTAAGATAGGAAATTTCCAAACTTTAATGGACATGCTTTAATGTTCTTCAAACTGCAACTTTTCAGCCATCCATATCATTGAAAATCTAATAAGGGAATGCTCAAAGCCCTTGTTGATGCCAATTTTATACCCATATTGACTTTGTCACTCTGACCCCTCACATATAGGATCTTAACACGTCTATCTAAATGCAGAGAAAAAGGATGGGCAGAAGATAGGCAGAGTTCAAATACTTTTTAATTGGATATTTATTGTTTTTCCTTTTTTACATTATAAATTCACTATGTTATGGACAGTTAAAAATATTTAATACAGGCTAAGTTCAAATCCCTTCTGATTAGGTATTTATTGTCTTTTTTTAATATCATAAATATACTATGTTATGGATAGTTAAAAATATTTTAATTTCTTTTGATTTATATTTGGTCTTGGTTTTTAATTTGTCTGCATATAAATTATGCAAATATATCAATTATGTTTACTGACAAATATTAGCAATAAATATATACAAATGCATTCTGTTAGCACATGCAATGAAATAGCACAATTACTGCTGCTTTTCTTATATAGTTGACATGAATGGTTTCCATAGATTATTCCTAGAATTTACTAATACTATTTATTCATTATATTACATAATAAAAATACATGTAATAATATAACAAATTTAATGATTTTTAGTCATGCAAATGATTTTGACATTTGTCATGGATGTCGTAAAAAATTATGTTGCTTCCTCTTTCTTTAATCTCAATAAATATCTTTGGAAGCTATAAATGGAAATACACAACAAATTTCAATTCAGGTCAATTAAACATCAGGCTAACATTTCAAAGAAAAATTATAAATGGCTATTATTTAAAAATAGTAATTGGTCACATTGATAGGGAGATTAATTGTAAAAATCAATTACGTGAAGCTAATTAATCTATTATCATCATCCTTTCAGCTGAGATGATCTCTCCAACATGTAATCAATAGACAATCAGAAGCACATATTTCTATTAAACAACAAATGTTCAAGCATAGAAAAAGCAGTTCTAATCATTCCTAAATTACTCTTAAAAATTAAGACATATTAATGTCAAAATAAGAGTCATAGATCACATGACCCTATCTCTTAAGCTTGTAAGTTGTAAACAGTGAGGATTGCCAATTCCTCAACAAGCTTTGTGATAAATGGCTCTGGCTAAGCATTTATCACAAAGCTTGTTGAGGAATTGGCAATCCTCACTGTTTATATTAATGTCAAGATTGTTAATTTAATAAATATCTTATTACTATTTACATGACTTTATAAAAGTAGCAAATTCTGGAATTCCCAGAAAATATATTTACTAAAATCAAATGGTATATGTTTCTTATTCTACATCTCTCTTATTTTTACAAAAATGTTTTCTTATCCAATACCAGCACTAATAATTCTTAACCAGCTCAAAGTCAAACAAGTTAAAACAATCTGTTTAGAATATCTGAATTTTAAAATCTTTGTCAAGATAATTTTAATAAATCCAAAATTTTTTCTCTTATTATATTTCTTCTATTTAATATTTACCAAAAAAAGCCACACTTCTGCATACTTTTCAGAATGCTTTTATTTAAAATGACAATTTCAACTAAACAGCAGCCTTCTTCAGATCTAAAACACAATTGTATTACAATTATTTATTAAACATACAATAATACATGCTAATATTTTTATTTATTTATAAATATATCCCAAACAAATATGTACATTTTAAATAAATTCCGTCAATAGTTTTAGTTTTTGATTGTTGGAATTTGTTTAGAATGTATGTTTTGTTTTCCTAAAGTTTTGTGTTGATGGGATTTTAGTTATATTTGTATATTGGACTATTTCCAGAATCTAGTATTAAGTATTGAATGTCTAGAAAAATTTAACTTTATTTAAACCTTCCAATTACATTTCAGTGTTAGCAATAGCACACAGGTTAGTGCATGGACAATGTTTTGAGTGGTATTATTCTCCTTTCTTCTTCAAGTGTTGCTAGCCTGACTAGGTACAGTACTAACATTGGAATCAAACCTGGGCTTTAGATTCGGATATTGAATTTTAAGGTAACACTCTGACAAACTATATTCAAGAATCTAAGAGGCAGTTTTGATCCCCATGCTAGTACTGTCACCGGTCAGTCCAGCAACAACTGAAGAAGGGGAGCAAATAATACCACTCGAAATGTTGTGCATATACTAACCTGTGTGCTATTACGGAAGATTTAAATAAAGTTAAATTTTTCTCAAGACATTCAGTACTTAATAGTAGACAATGGAAATAGTCCAATATTTAAATACAATGTATATTTTGTGTTTGTATGTATACTATATAAAATTACTGTATGTTAATATAATTATTATATAGTTGTTTTTAGATCTGAAGAAGTCTTCTAGACAGTGGAAACTCATATTTAATAAAAACATTGTGAAAATGCACTGTAGAAGTATGTGTGTGTTTTTATAAAGTTCATTCTAAAAAGTTAAATCATTTGCATACCTTGAATTCTTTTTTTGTAGACTATAATGAAAAAATGATGCATCTAGTACAATTTTATAAAAATTTGTTTTTTTTTTCTTGCAATCCAGTCTAAATCTATTAACAATTATATTGTAGCATAAACATTTAATTCTGGTACTTAATTCATTAAATTGATATCAAATTCTTACATTACCGCATTTATTTGACACTAGACATAAATATACATCCGCTTACTACTAAAAAGTATCTACACAACTGTGCAGCTATATTAAAATTTTTATACTAAAAAATGTATTCTTTAAGAAACATCACTGATACTGTTGTTGGTGTTTAGTAGACTATTACCACTACTGCTGCTGCTATTACTATTGTTATTACAATTATTTGCAATTAAAACAGGCAAAACTCTCTATACGTATTGCCACTCAGTGCAAGTCAGAGTAATCAATGGATGCCAGAAGGCTTGTGCATAAAATCCCCATCTAGTGTATACTGATCCAATATCCCCAGACTAGTTTCTGGCTTGTGGCCTTAGTCAGTGAGGAGACTTGGATCTGAGAGCACTGTACCTAGATCTTAGGATCTAATACAACCCTCCAGCAGCCATTTTTTATCTCTACTTAACTACAAAACTATGAGTCTTAAATTAAAAACACTATACTATTTTCAATTCAAGCTCATTAGCTTACAGTCATATAGGTCTGAACTCAGTTCAGTACCTATACATTTTGGTATCTTTGGTTCTTTAACAACCATAGCCACCATTATCCTATTAGGCAGGATTAGTTTTCAGCCAATAAACATCACATGATTACCATTTCTTATGCTTGCTTATTACTGTCATTAAAACAGGCAAAACTCTCTCTATATATGGCCACTCATTGCAAGCTAGAATACAATGGATTCCAGAAGGCTTGTGCATAAAATCCCCATCGAATGTCTATGCATCCAATATCCCCCAGACTAGTTTCTGGCTTGTAGCCTTTGTCAGTGAGGAGCCTTGGATCTGAGAGCACTGCACCTAGATCTTTTGTAGTTAAGTAGAGATAAAAGGTGGCAGATGGAGGGTTGCATTAGGCCCTAAGATCTAGGTGCAGTGCTCTCAGATCCAAGACTTCTCACTGACAAAGGCCACAAGCCAGAAACTAGTCTGGGGATATTGGATGAGTAGACATTAGATGGAGATTTTATGGACAAGCCCTCTAGCATCTATTGATTATTCTGGCTTGCACTGAGTGGCAATACATATAGAGAGTTTTGCCTGTTCTAATAACAGTTATAAGCAATCATAAGAAATGGTGATCATGTGATAATTATTTGCAATATGTGTGGATTTGTGTGTGAGAGAGTATAGTACTAATAATTTTATTCTTTGGACATTTGTGTATTTTTGCTGGCAGCAATAATATTTGTAGGCACTATTTTTGTGGGTTTTTTTCCAGAATTTATTACATATACAAGATCATTGACAATTTCAGTCAATTTCAACAGCAAATTGGCTCAACAATTCAACCAGAAAATCATTTCTAAATGATATGTCTAGATAGATTTAACAACTTTTTCAGAAGTCCCAGTTAATATGTCCAAAATCAAGCTTTTTTGCCAAATAAATAAACTTGTAATAGATTGGCTCTGAACCAAGATCGAGTTCTTTCATCATATAAATTAGATTACATAACAAATGTCAACATTTTCAATGATAAATATTTTTATTGATTTAATGGTATATTATAACCATTTGAAACCCATAAAATGTAAATCCTATTTGTATTTTTGTAAAAAATTTATTATTTTCTGATTATTATTTTGAAGAATATATTCATTGGATGATTCAGCATATCTAATATTATCAGCACATTCATCTGTGGACCCACTCTGGCTGTTCTTGAATTTTCACTTTTATAAAAACTAAAATTCTTATAGCTAAATATTTTTATTCTAGCTGCATGTCTCTTTCTTAGTGATTATATTAATGCACTAAGATATATATTTGATAACTTAAGTGTGACCGGATTCAGTAATATGCTTTATCAGCAGGTATGCATAATACAACGTAGCATTCATCAGCAAAAATTATATACTCTTCATAAAGATTGTAAACACATTTCTTAAAGTACATAATCTCCAGTACCATTTGAAATTTTATTTTATTCTTTACAGTAGATAAATTCAAATTTAAACAAGAGATCACATGACAGCAGAATGGAGGTGTTGCTGAATTACTTCAGAGTATTGTTAGTGCGTGTATTTAAAAAGCCTATCATTTATCTAAAGTGTTTTATAATATTAAACCTTGAAAATCTTTGACTGTAATGTTATGCTCTTTGGTCACGCATTAAAAATAATAATCTTTCATTCTGAACTATTCTAGTGCCATCTAGTGTAAACTTGAGTAATTAGTGATTATAGCAATGTTTAGCTGACCAATAAATTTTAAATTTTTTTATTACTAAGCAAATGAGGTTTTGAACAAACAGAATAATCAATAATATATAAAAGTAAATTAATATATGAATTTTTTCCCAACAGTACATGTTTTTTCATACCTGCACTCCAATATGTAATATATAGGGAGTTTGACTCAGACTTTCACATGACCCTAAACTATTCATACTATCTCATACAGACTGATTTATGGTCAACGTGGATAGGATGAGAAGGTGGGCACCAATGTGGGCTTTGAGCATTCCATCATCAGATTTTCAATGAAGTGGATGGCTGAAGAGTTGTGGGGTGGAGTGGATTGAAGTCTGTCCATTAAAGTATGAAGATTGGCTATCTTAATATAAGCTGAGCATTGATTGTATATATGTGTGGAGATGATAATTTGGATCAACTGATGAGTGCTAGTTTAGCATGAACTACGTATATTGGTGATTGTTTATCTTTTTGACTTGTGTGATCAAGTGTGCCAATAGTATGAGATAGTGCGGACAGTTGAGGATCATGTAAAAGTAAATTAACTAGCAAACTAATAATGAGCAAAATCTGAGGAAAAACAAAGAATAATAATTAAATAACTAAGCAAAACAATGATAAAAACAAAAACTAATGCGATTGTTTTTTTTTTTCAGCAATTAGCTTATTAAGTCTTGGAGATATATTTGTTACTGCTAAATGCAAAGAGAACTTATTAATAAATGATTTCTTTCTTTTGATTTTATGTCATTGTCAAAAATGTCAATTCACATAAGGATATGGTCAAAAACATCAATAACAGTCTTATGGCTTTTTCGTGTAATTCCAGATGTTCAGTTTTAATTTTAGCCCAAAATTGAGTTATACTTGTCAAATTAAATAATAACTTTAATGGACCATCGCACCTTAAGTCTATTAACTTTCCATGTTCCAAATCAATTAGATTATTTTTATGTTCAATAAACAAATTTAACAACCACATTATTGCCTTTCTATGAATCTTTTTCCTGTGGATAATATTGACCAAACACATAACAAAGTCCTGTTAAATGTCCATAAACATTATTTTTCAATTCAACGATATTTATATCAACTTCATTTATCAATTTTGAAAAGGAATGAAACATGTCATAATTTTCTTCCTCTATACGCTTACACTAGAGTTTTAACTTTTTCTTGAGTGCCTCAATTTTATTTCATAAATCAAAAGTAGTACTATTTACTATTTAGTTCATTTATTAATAAAAATGTCTGACAAATAAGCTAGTTTAGCAATCCAATTGTTGTCACGGAAAATATTTCTCAATTCTGAATTGTTTATTGCTAGAAATGTTTCAACTTTTTTCTTAATTCATAAAGTCTTGTCAATATTTTATTTCTTGATAGCCATTGTAATTCTGCATGAATTAGTAAACGAACAAATTTGCAAGCTTTTTGCAGACTACTAAAATTTTTCTGCAGTACACTTACTGAGTAACATTGATTATAGAGTGTTAATACAATTTATTAAACCCAACTGCCATATCAGTTCCTGCCTTTTATCTTTATCCAAGAGATTGGAAGAGGATTTTTTTGAATTTTAGGCTACTAATTTGATAATAAAAATGAGCTAAAGGATAATTCATTAATAATAAAGACAAAACCTAAAAACCAATATTTGCTTGATGTGATGCACTGTGACTTCTCCTTATACGGAGTCGGGAATCTCTCAGCAACTATGCCCAGAGAAACCTGTTAGCCACTTTCCATTCCCTTTCCATTCCCCACCCTAAGTTTTCTCATAACCTGCTCAATCCCATTTCCATAACCTAATCTTTGTCAACTCCATGGCCTTCATATCTAAATCCCCCTTATCTTTTCCCAAACCCATCATAAAAATCAATAACCCACTTTCTGTATAATCATTTTGTTTATATTTAGTCTTCCATAACTTCATTATTTGTACCCTTTCTGCTTTCAAGCATTTACATTCAATTAATAGATGCCTAATATTTTCTATGCCTTCCTTACACAACTTGCAGGCTAAACCATTCACATTTTTCCAATTATGTGTATATTCCCTTGTTGCTAATAATTGCTTGAGAATTAATAGATTGCACTGCCATCTGGTAAGCAAACAGTTCCTCAGGCTTACAATAAATAGCACCAAAGATGTAAAAAAGAGAAGGAATGCTCTAAATTATACTATATGAAACTGAAAGAATAAAGTGATATATAGATATACATTATAATAGTAACTTCGAGTTATTATTATTGGCCTAATGTGCTTTTTTATCTCTTATGAAATTATTTATAAATATAAATTTTATTTGACTATTTTATTATGTATACATATATATACTATTTATATATACATGTGAGTTTTAAATAATACATACCTTAAGTTTTTGAGTAAAATGCTAGATTTGAAATAGAGAAATAAATGATTATATATATATATTATTATTATTAAATCTTAATATATATTGAACAATTAATATTTGAATTAAGCATGAACTTGTAACAACACACGTGGAGATTGATTCATTCTCTTGTTATTAAAGAGAAGAAAAGAAAATCCTTTCTTTTTAAAATAACTTTTTCTTTTATAAATGTTACTGTTTAATGTTTGGAATTTTAAATATTAACTTTTCCAATTTAAGATAATCTGTGGATTAACCTTTTAACCGCTAATTATATTACTGGTTGTATGAGGTAAAAATCAAATCTTTTAATTGGCCAACTCACAAACTGAAGACAAAGCCTATTGTTAAAACATATTCGCCTATAATATTAAATTCAACTCAGATACGTTTATAAAAAGTATATTACTAATTTTTCAGGTTATGAAGAGAACGAAAGTTCTTTCAAAAATAAATTGCTATTTATTTATTCTAAAATACTCAATTTCGGCAACATAAAAGCTATAATATAAACAAAAAGGTTGACTTTTACGTTATAGAAAAGTAAATATTTCTTTTTATTAGATCTTTAATATTTTTACTAAAATCTTCAATATTTTTCGAAAATAATTTTGTTTTTTTAGTATATTTTTTAAAAAACTAGTTTAATTTCTGAAATTATATTTTTTTAATACTTAAAATTGCATTCGAAATGAAAATCTCAGCGTTTTTCTTTATTTTCTTTGATCAGGCGGTTTCTTTGTTCTTTCCAGCCAATCAGAATGTCTTTTTCGGCTGAGAGCTCACAAACAACCAATTACAAACGATGTTCTTTCTTTGTTTAGGTTTAAATGCGTTTTTTTTTTATTTTTTACTTGTAAAATATTCAAAACCTATCAAACGAATTTTTTAGCATAAGAACTGGCAGAGTTAGAGTGACGTCAGATGTCTACGAGGAACCTCGTAAGAGGCGGGAAAAGGGTTAAAAGTCTGCAAGGAAAATATTTTAATTTTCTATTAAATTTTAAAGGAATATCAATATAAAAGAAAAGAACGTCTGTTTAAGTTTTTTGGAAACTAAGTTATATTAAAACTTCGTTATATCTAAAATAATTATATATATAAAGAATATTCCAATGTGCTTTGAGTAGAACAGCATTATATCGTAAAGGTTTCAAAACCAACCTTGCATGCTATTTTAAAATATTTTGAAATATTGGATATATAGAACGTCTAATGATAATAGAAAAATGGAGAAAAAGAACATCTACATTCGAAGAATATTTACTTTATTTCATATTAATCAAGTCATTGGATATTATTAACAGTTTATCAATTAAGGATAAATAAAATCATCATTATACCAATGGATTAATAATATACTTCGTAAAAGATCTTCATTAGGATTATAAACTATAGACTCAAATATCTACTCTTAACTCTGGAGAACAAGTTTTTCTTTATTTATTTATATATATTATAATAATGCTTATATTATTTTAATATGTTTATTATTATTATTATTATCTTTATTTCAAATTTGGCATCGCATCATTATATCTTAATAGGAAAATTATATTTAATATTAAATATAATTAATTGAAAGCTTGACATAATTCATCAAATTAGATGAAGGATATAAAGAATAGTTATTATTTAACAGATATTTTAAACAGGATTATATTGTATTTACTACATAATATTATAAACATTTAATGTATTTTATTTATCAAAAATACATATAATATATAAGTTATACAATTGTAAATAGTACTTATATATTAGTAATTATGAAACGTATAAATAAGAACGGTAAATAAATTAATAAGTTACATAAATTATTAATTTTTGAATCCAGATATTGTTTTTATATATCTGTTAATTTAAACTATTTTCTTTAATTTTTGAAAGTTTATTATAGTATTGAATTTTATCATAGGGTATTAAGTAAGAATATTATTTATTAATATTTTTTAAAACGGTAAAATTCATCCATATTTATTTATTAATATTTTATTTATCTATTACATTATATTTTTTATTGTTTATTAAATATTGATTTATTAACTTGATCTCTTTGTCTAATCATTATTAAATTATATTATATATATGTTAATATTATAAACATCATATGAATGTCAATTATTAATTAATGCTTATATAAAGGCATATTAAATAATAACTTGTTTTGAAATTATCCCTGAAAAGAGCTAATTGCAAATTCTCCATGAGTTTGAATATCGTGGCATAATGGTGACTGAAAGAGGGATGAAAGATGGATGAACTAGTCTAATTATACTAAAACTTATTTAAAGATTATTGAGCTAGCATAATAAAGATAGATATAAGCATGGACTTAGTATTTCATCGATTCATTATTAGCATTCTACCTGAAGACCCAAAGTCCGATTGTAGTGAAATGCATATCCTCTTTCTAGGGAATTTAATCATCCCCTTATATTTAACAAGACCAACTTAGACTTTAAATATAATCCATTCTGTTATATTTGGTGAACCTAACTATGAAGCATTAAGTTAATGATTTCCAAGCATTAAATATAATCGATTATGTTATATTTGACGCATCAACTGGGATGATTAAATGCCATTCCATTATATTTGGTGCCTCAACTAAGGCTATCAAATATGCCGTCCCGTTATAACATAAAGTTATAAAATTAAAGATTAAATTAGTATAAGTATATAAATGAATAAATTTTAATAAAAGATTTGGAATGGCAAACTTTATATCTTCTACAAATGCTTTAGTCTCAAGCTAAGTATCATTAAACTAATCACTAAAAAATAAACAAATAAGGAAATATATATATAACAAATGTTACTGATGTCATTGAAATAATTAAAAGAGTAGGGCTGGACATATTTCTAGAAGAGATGATAATAGATGGACAATTAAAATCTTAAACTGGATTCCAAAAAATTGTAAAAGACCTAGAAAGAGACCACATGTAAGATGGATGGATGAGATAAAGAAGTGTGCTGAGATAATGTAGAGAAGAGAGATTGGAGAAAATGGATTGAACTTGGAGAGACCTTCATCCTGCAATGGATTAACAATAGTTGAGAATAATGACGACTTCTAAATGGTCTTGGAATGAGATTTTCACGTTAACTCTGGTTTTAGATAAAATAAACACTTTATGATGATGTTCCAATTAATAGAAATCCAGAATTATTATTATTTTTTCCAAACATCTACTTTTATAACTTCTAATACATTGTATAGGCTTACACCTGCATTTATATATGTAATATATGCAGGATTCAAACTCAGACTTTCACACAATCCATGACTCTCAGTGCTATCTTATATTGCTGACCTACCTGTTTTATAACTTTTGAAACTTATGGTTCATTGGAAGCTGATCTTGATCTTCAAATGACTTATCTACAGTCTTCTAGTAACTAATTTATATGCTGCTACATCATTTTTTCAGCATGAGATAATTTTTCTATTGAGTTGCATAAATTAGATTTAATTAACCCAAATATAAAATATCATTGTTAAATAATGATACAATATTCATAATAAATAGTTAATCTGAAAAAAATATAGATATAGGTGTCCATTAAGAAATTATACTACAATTTACATGATATTGTTATGACCAATGTCATATAGAGTTTTTACAAATTATGCACATGACACAATTCTTATATTTTATAATAAGTACGGCCAACAGTGAATTATTCAGCTGGTACACATTGATCTTTTCTTTAAAATATTAAAAGCTTTGGTATTAATTGCTAAATATTTTGATATACATATATACTTTGTGTGTAAAATAATGAGTGTGCTAATAGCCCTAACAAGCTTTTATTGATAAATATCGTGAAAGCATTTAAAATCTCTATCTAGAATTATCCCTATCCCCAAACCAGTTTTGAACTAATGGGTCTCATCAGTGAGGCACTAGAATATTCGGAAACTAGATCTAAAATACCAACTCAAGACCAGCACTTATCTAATACTTAACTATTAAGTAGAAAATCTGAAATTTTCAGACACCTATATGTCTTCAAATCCAGCTATCAAACTTAAATAGCTGTATCGGTTTGAACACACTTCAAATACATCACATATTAATAGCCTTAGTAATATAACATCACCAAAACCTCAAGAGTCAGATTATAATAATAAAGAAATCAAGTTGTATATCATATGACTTAATTTACGCTTGTATTACAAATGTAAAATAATGAGCATGCTAATATCATCTCACTGATGAGAGTCATCAGCTCAAAACCGGTTTCAGGATAGGAATAATTCTAGATAGAAATTTTAAATGCTTTCTCTTGCAGCATTTATCGATAAAAGCTTGTTAGAGCTATTAGCACACTTTCTATTTTACTTTTTTAATACAAACTTAAATTAATTCACATATATATGATTTGATTTCATTATTATTATATACTTTGTCTATATATATATATATAAGAAATAATTCCAGTGCATATCACTACCTGAAATAAATATGAAATCATCTCAAACATTATGAAATTTTTAGCTATGCCCCCTGTGAATAAATATATAAAAATCTGTATCTCAAAACAGCCAGTCCAAAAAACTATTTTTTTGAACTGTATGCTGCAGTGATATTAAATGTTGAAACATGGACTTATTCAAACAAGGAGTATGAAATTTAAATAAGCAATGATCCTGAACTGCTCATAAGCAAAAATATATTTACTATACGTACACAAAGACAAGACTAAACATTAGCTATTTTAATCTTTGAAATTCCAACACAAATGTATAAGAAATAATTACAGAAATTTCATGCTCTTTGTTTGAATAAGTCCGTGTTTCAGTTTTTAATATCATTGCAGCTTCAGCTCAAAGAGACACTTTTTTGGACTGGTTGTTTTGAGATATGGACTTCTATATTGAATCATTTAGTAGACATATGGTTCAAGTATTTTGGGCTTTGTAATATTTACAAACTAAAAGTAAAATTTAAAAATCGTTCAAAAGATGCAATTTAGTTTGTTTTTTTTTAGGTAATATAATTTATTTTAGATATTACAATGAAAGTTATTTGTGCATTTAGTACTATCTATTTAATTAAAAATAAAAGTTAAAATTGGAATGAATAAAAGTTCTTGCAGATTATTTATCTAGATAAACAAAAAAGTACAAATGCAATAGATTACCATTGTAAGTTTTAATGCTAATTAAAGATGGTCAAAATAATTAATAAAAAAAAAGACTTTGGAACTAAAAAGAAAAATAAATGTACAAGATTATCAAAAGGTATTCTCTTTTTTTAAATGTGGCTA
>JAQFVV010005250.1:0-21600 GCA_028023455.1 Epiperipatus broadwayi | reverse complement strand
TAAATATGACAAAACCAGTAAAAAAATTCATTTAAAATATAGTATTGTACACCAGCATATTCAAAGCTTGTTTTAAGCTTGGAAAAACAGCCAGTTGACAAATTCATAAAAATTGATGAATTTAAATACTTTAACATTGCAGTTCAGTATAATTTAGCTAATTCTACCAAAATATGACAAAATTAGTGAAAAAATTCATTAAAAATATATTACTGTATACCAGCATGTCCATAGCGCGTTTTAAGCTTGGAAATAAAGCCTGGTTACAAATTTTTAAAAATTGATGAATTTGAATACTTTAACATTGCAGTTCAGTATAATTTAGCTACTTTTACCTAAATATGACAAAATCAGTGAAAAAATTTATTGAAAATATAGTATTGTACACCAGCATGTTCATAGCTCGTTTTAAGCTTGGAAATACAGCCAGGTGACAACTTCATAAAAATTGATGAATTTAAATACTTTAACATTGCAGTTCAGTACAATTTAGCTAATTTCTCAAATATACTTTATTATAAAATATTGATACAATTATAGTGTGAAAGTACAATATGATAAGGTTACAATGTAAATATGATTAAAGAGTACACATTTATGCAAAATAAAAAAGTTCAATATTACCTAACAGCAAATATCATGCTGATGAAAAGTTTTTTGTTACTCTTGACAAAATCAGTGAAAAAATTCATTAAAAATATAGTACTGTATACCAGTATGTTCATAGCGCGTTTTAAGCTTGGAAATACAGCCTGGTTACAAATTTTTAAAAATTGATGAATTTGAATACTTTAACATTGTAGTTCAGTATAATTTAGCTAATTCTACCTAAATATGACAAAACCAATAAAAAAATTCATTCAAAATATAGTACTGTACACCAGCATGGTCTTAGCGGGTTTTAAGCTTGGAAATACAGCCAAATTACACATTCCTAAAAATTGATGAATTTGAATACTTTAACATTGCAGTTCAGTATAATTTAGCTAATTCTACCGAAATATGACAAAATCAGTGAAAAAATTCATTAGAAATATAGTATTGTACACTAGCTTGTTCATAGCTCGTTTTAAGCTTGGAAATACAGCCAGGTTACAAATTTCTAAAAATTGATGAATTTGAATACTTTAACATTGCAGTTCAGTATAATTTAGCTAATTCTACCTAAATATGACAAAACCAGTAAAAAAATTCATTTAAAATATAGTATTGTACACCAGCATATTCAAAGCTTGTTTTAAGCTTGGAAATACAGCCAGGTGACAAATTAATAAAAATTGATGAATTTGAATACTTTAACATTGCAGTTCAGTATAATTTAGCTAATTTTACCTAAATATGACAAAACCAGTAAAAAAATTCATTTAAAATATAGTATTGTACACCAGCATATTCAAAGCTTGTTTTAAGCTTGGAAATACAGCCAGGTGACAAATTAATAAAAATTGATGAATTTAAATACTTTAACATTGCAGTTCAGTATAATTTAGCTAATTCTACCGAAATATGACAAAATCAGTGAAAAAATTCATTAAAAATATATTACTGTATACCAGCATGTTCATAGCGCGTTTTAAGCTTGGAAATGAAGCCTGGTTACAAATTTTTAAAAATTGATAAATTTGAATACTTTAACATTGCAGTTCAGTATAATTTAGCTAATCTTACCTAAATATGACAAAACCAGTAAAAAAATTCATTTAAAATATAGTATTGTACACCAGCATATTCAAAGCTTGTTTTAAGCTTGGAAATACAGCCAGGTTACTAATTCGTATAAATTGATGAATTTGAATACTTTATCATTGCAGTTCAGTAGAATTTAGCTAATTCTACCGAAATATGACAAAATCAGTGAAAAAATTCATTAAAAATATATTACTGTATACCAGCATGTTCATAGCGCGTTTTAAGCTTGGAAATACAGCCTGGTTACAAATTTTTAAAAATTGATGAATTTGATTACTTTAACATTGCAGTTCAGTATAATTTAGCTAATTTTACCTAAATATGACAAAACCAGTAAAAAAATTCATTCAAAATATAGTACTGTACACCAGCATGTTCTTAGCGGGTTTTAAGCTTGGAAATACAGACAAATTACACATTCCTAAAAATTGATGAATTTGAATACTTTAACATTGCAGTTCAGTATAATTTAGCTAATTCTACCTAAATATGACAAAACCAGTAAAAAAATTCATTTAAAATATAGTATTGTACACCAGCATATTCAAAGCTTGTTTTAAGCTTGGAAATACAGCCAGGTGACAAATTAATAAAAATTGATGAATTTGAATACTTTAACATTGCAGTTCAGTATAATTTAGCTAATTTTACTTAAATATGACAAAACCAGTAAAAAAATTCATTCAAAATATAGTACTGTACACCAGCATGTTCTTAGCGGGTTTTAAGCTTGGAAATACAGCCAAATTACACATTCCTAAAAATTGATGAATTTGAATACTTTAACATTGCAGTTCAGTATAATTTAGCTAATTCTATCGAAATATGACCAAATCAGTGAAAAAATTCATTAAAAATATATTACTGTATACCAGCATGTTCATAGCGCGTTTTAAGCTTGGAAATACAGCCAGGTGACAAATTCATAAAAATTCATGAATTTAAATACTTTAATAATGCAGTTCATTATAATTTAGCTAATTCTACCAAAATATGACATAATCAATGAAAACATTCATTAAAATTTATTACTGTAAACCAGCATGTTCATAGTGCGTTTTAAGCTTGGAAATACAGCCTGGTTACAAATTTTTAAAAATTGATGAATTTGAATACTTTAACATTGCAGTTCAGTATAATTTAGCTAATTCTACCTAAATATGAAAAAACCAGTAAAAAAATTCATTTAAAATATAGTATTGTACACCAGCATATTCAAAGCTGGTTTTAAGCTTGGAAATACAGCCAGGTGACAAATTAATAAAAATTGATGAATTTGAATACTTTAACATGGCAGTTCAGTATAATTTAGCTAATTCTACAGAAATATGACAAAATCAGTGAAAAAATTCATTAAAAATATATTCCTGTATACCAGCATGTTCATAGCGCGTTTAAAGCTTGAAAATACAGCCTAATTACAAATTTTTAGAAATTGATGAATTTGAATACTTTAACATTGCCGTTCAGTATAATTTAGCTAATTTTACCTAAATATGACAAAACCAGTAAAAAAATTGATTCAAAATATAGTACTGTCCACGAGTATGTTCTTAGCGGGTTTTAAGCTTGGAAATACAGTCAAACTACGCCTTCCTAAAAATTGATGAATTTGAATACAGTTCAGTATAATTTAGCTAATTCTACCGAAATATGACAAAGTCAGTGAAAAAATTCATTAGAAATATAGTATTGTACACTAGCTTGTTCAAAGCTAGTTTTAAGCTTGGAAATACAACCAGGTTACAAATTTCTAAAAATTGATGAATTTGAATATTTTAACATTGCAGTTCAGTATAATTTAGCTAATTTTACCTAAATATGACAAAACCAGTAAAAAAATTCATTCAAAATATAGTACTGTACACCAGCATGTTCTTAGCGGGTTTTAAGCTTGGAAATACAGCCAAACTACACCTTCCTAAAAATTGATGAATTTGAATACTTTAACATTGCAGTTCAGTATAATTTAGCTAATTCTACCGAAATATGACAAAATCAGTGAAAAAATTCATTAAAAATATATTACTGTATACCAGCATGTTCATAGCGCGTTTTACGCTTGGAAATACAGCCTGGTTACAAATTTTTAAAAATTGATGAATTTGAATACTTTAACATTGCAGTTCAGTATAATTTAGCTAATTCTACCTAAATATGACAAAAGCAGTAAAAAAATTCATTTAAAATATAGTATTGTACACCAGCATATTCAAAGTTTCTTTTAAGCTTGGAAATACAACCAGGTGACAAATTCATAAAAATTGATGAATTTAAATACTTTAACATTGCAGTTGAGTATAATTTAGCTAATTCTACCGAAATATGACAAAATCAGTGAAAAAATTCATTAGAAATATATTACTGTATACCAGCATGTTCATAGCGCGTTTTAAGCTTGGAAATACAGCCTGGTTACAAATTTTTAAAAATTGATAAATTTGAATACTTTAACATTGCAGTTCAGTATAATTTAGCTAATTCTACCTAAATATGACAAAACCAGTAAAAAAATTCATTTAAAATATAGTATTGTACACCAGCATATTCAAAGCTTATTTTAAGCCTTCAAATACATCACATGAGAAATTCATAAAAATTAATGAGTTTAAAAACTTTAACATTTCAGTTCAGTAGAATTTATCTAATTCTACCTAAATAAGACAAAATCAACCAAAAAATTGATTCAAAATATAGTATTGTACACTAGCATGTTCAAAGCTCGTTTTAAGCTTGGAAATACAGCCAGGTGACAAATTCCTAAAAATTGATGAAATTTAAATACTTTAACATTGCAGTTCAGTATAATTTAGCTAATTCTACCGAAATATGACAATATCAGTGAAAAAATTCATTAAAAATATATTACTGTATACCAGCATGTTCATAGCGCGTTTTAAGCTTGGAAATACAGCCTGGTTACAAATTTTTAAAAATTGATGAATTTGAATACTTTAACATTGCAGTTCAGTATAATTTAGCTTATTTTACCTAAATATGACAAAACCAGTAAAAAAATTCATTCAAAATATAGTACTGTACACCAGCATGTTCTTAGCGGGTTTTAAGCTTGGAAATACAGCCAAATTACACATTCCTAAAAATTGATGAATTTGAATACTTTAACATTGCAGTTCAGTATAATTTAGCTAATTCTATCGAAATATAACCAAATCAGTGAAAAAATTCATTAAAAATATATTACTGAATACCAGCATGTTCATAGCGC
This sequence comes from Epiperipatus broadwayi, assembly GCA_028023455.1. Classification (NCBI taxonomy): domain Eukaryota; kingdom Metazoa; phylum Onychophora; class Udeonychophora; order Euonychophora; family Peripatidae; genus Epiperipatus; species Epiperipatus broadwayi. The sequence continues at coordinate 16,682 of JAQFVV010005250.1, read as the reverse complement.
GTTTTAAGCTTGGAAATACAGCCTGGTTACAAATTTTTAAAAATTGATGAATTTGAATACTTTAACATTGCAGTTCAGTATAATTTAGCTAATTCTACCTAAATATGACAAAACCAGTAAAAAAATTCATTTAAAATATAGTATTGTACACAAGCATATTCAAAGCTTGTTTTAAGCTTGGAAATACAGCCACGTGAGAAATTCATAAAAATTGATGAATTTGAAAACTTTAACATTGCAGTTCAGTAGAATTTATCTAATTCTACTTAAATAAGAAAAAATCAACCAAAAAATTGATTCAAAAAATAGTATTGTACACTAGCATGTACAAAGCTCGTTTTAAGCTTGGAAATACAGACTGGTAACAAATTTCTAAAAATTGATGAATTTAAATACTTTACATTGTAGTTCAGTACAATTTAGCTAATTTTACCTAAATATGACAAAATCTGTGAAAAAATTCATTAAAAATATAGTACTGTATAACAGCACGTTCACAGCGCGTTTTAAGCCTGGAAATACCAAACCGGTTTCAAATTTTTAAAAATTGATGAATTTGAATACTTTAACATTGCAGTTCAGTATAATTTAGCTAATTTTACCTAAATATGACAAAACCAGTAAAACAATTGATTCAAAATATAGTACTGTCCACCAGCATGTTCTTCCCGGCGTTTTAAGCTTGGAAATACAGCCAAATTACACATTCCTAAAAATTGATGAATTTGAATACTTTAACATTGCAGTTCAGTATAATTTAGCTAATTCTACCGAAATATGACAAAATCAGTGAAAAAATGTATTAAAAATATATTACTGTATACCAGCATGTTCATAGCGCGTTTTAAGCTTGGAAATACAGCCTGGTTACAAATTTTTAAAAATTGATGAATTTGAATACTTTAACATTGCAGTTCAGTATAATTTAGCTAATTCTACCTAAATATTACAAAAGCAGTAAAAAAATTCATTTAAAATATAGTATTGTACACCAGCATATTCAAATTTTTTTTAAGCTTGGAAATACAACAAGGTGACAAATTCATGAAAATTGATGAATTTATATACTTTAACATTGCAGTTGAGTATAATTTAGCTAATTCTACCGAAATATGACAAAATCAGTGAAAAAATTCATTAAAAATATATTACTGTATACCAGCATGTTCATAGCGCGTTTTAAGCTTGGAAATACAGCCTGGTTACAAATTTTTAAAAATTGATAAATTTGAAAACTTTAACATTGCAGTTCAGTATAATTTAGCTAATTTTACCTAAATATGACAAAACCAGTAAAAAAATTCATTCAAAATATAGTACTGTACACCAGCATGTTCTTAACGGGTTTTAAGCTTGGAAATACAGCCAAATTACACATTCCTAAAAATTGATGAATTTGAATACTTTAACATTGCAGTTCAGTATAATTTAGCTAATTTTACCGAAATATGACAAAATTAGTGAAAAAATTTATTAAAAATATATTACTGTATACCAGCATGTTCATAGCGCGTTTTAAGCTTGGAAATACAGCCTGGTTACAAATTTTTAAAAATTGATGAATTTGAATACTTTAACATTGCACTTCAGTATAATTTAGCTAATTCTACCTAAATATGACAAAACCAGTAAAAAAATTCATTTAAAATATAGTATTGTACACCAGCATATTCAAAGCTTGTTTTAAGCTTGGAAATACAGCCAGGTGACAAATTCATAAAAATTGATGAATTTGAATACTTTAACATTGCAGTTCAGTATAATTTAGCTAATTTTACCTAAATATGACAAAACCAGTAAAAAAATTCATTCAAAATATAGTACTGTACACCAGCATGGTCTTAGCGGGTTTTAAGCTTGGAAATACAGCCAAATTACACATTCCTAAAAATTGATGAATTTGAATACTTTAACATTGCAGTTCAGTATAATTTAGTTAATTCTATCGAAATATGACCAAATCAGTGAAAAAATTCATTAAAAATATATTACTGTATACCAGCATGTTCATAGCACGTTTTAAGCTTGGAAATACAGCCATCAGACAAATTCATAAAAATTGATGAATTTAAATACTTTAATAATGCAGTTCAGTATAATTTAGCTAATTCTACCAAAATATGACAAAATCAATGAAAACATTCATTAAAAATATATTACTGTATACCAGCATGTTCATAGTGCGTTTTAAGCTTGGAAATACAGCCTGGTTACAAATTTTTAAAAATTGATGAATTTGAATACTTTAACATTGCAGTTCAGTATAATTTAGCTAATTCTACCTAAATATGACAAAACCAGTAAAAAAATTCATTTAAAATATAGTATTGTACACCAGCATATTCAAAGCTTGTTTTAAGCTTGCAAATACAGCCAGGTGACAAATTCATAAAAATTGATGCATTTGAATACTTTAACATGGCAGTTCAGTATAATTTAGCTAATTCTACAGAAATATGACAAAATCAGTGAAAAAATTCATTAAAAATATATTCCTGTATACCAGCATGTTCATAGCGCGTTTAAAGCTTGGAAATACAGCCTAATTACAAATTTTTAGAAATTGATGAATTTGAATATGTTAACATTGCCGTTCAGTATAATTTAGCTAATTTTACCTAAATATGACAAAACCAGTAAAAAAAATTGATTCAAAATATAGTACTGTCCACGAGTATGTTCTTAGCGGGTTTTAAGCTTGGAAATACAGCCAAATTACACATTCCTAAAAATTGATGAATTTGAATACTTTAACATTGCAGTTCAGTATAATTTAGCTAATTCTACCGAAATATGACAAAATCAGTGAAAAAATTCATTAGAAATATAGTATTGTACACTAGCTTGTTCAAAGCTCGTTTTAAGCTTGGAAATACAGCCAGGTTACAAATTTCTAAAAATTGATGAATTTGAATATTTTAACATTGCAGTTCAGTATAATTTAGCTAATTCTACCGAAATATGACAAAATCAGTGAAAAAATTTATTAAAAATATATTACTGTATACCAGCATGTTCATAGCGCGTTTTAAGCTTGGAAATACAGCCTGGTTACAAATTTTTAAAAATTGATGAATTTGAAAACTTTAACATTGCAGTTCAGTATAATTTAGCTAATTTTACCTAAATATGACAAAACCAGTAAAAAAATTCATTTAAAATATAGTATTGTACACCAGCATATTCAAAGCTTGTTTTAAGCTTGGAAATACAGCCACGTGAGAAATTCATAAAAATTGATGAATTTGAAAACTTTAACATTGCAGTTCAGTAGAATTTATCTAATTCTACCTAAATAAGACAAAATCAACCAAAAAATTGATTCAAAAAATAGTATTGTACACTAGCATGTACAAAGCTCGTTTTAAGCTTGGAAATACAGACTGGTTACAAATTTCTAAAAATTGATGAATTTAAATACTTTACATTGTAGTTCAGTACAATTTAGCTAATTTTACCTAAATATGACAAAATCTGTGAAAAAATTCATTAAAAATATAGTACTGTATAACAGCACGTTCACAGCGCGTTTTAAGCCTGGAAATACAGCCTGGTTACAAATTTTTAAAAATTGATGAATTTGAATACTTTAACATTGCAGTTCAGTATAATTTAGCTAATTTTACCTAAATATGACAAAACCAGTAAAAAAATTGATTCAAAATATAGTACTGTCCACCAGCATGTTCTTCCCGGGTTTTAAGCTTGGAAATACAGCCAAATTACACATTCCTAAAAATTGATGAATTTGAATACTTTAACATTGCAGTTCAGTATAATTTAGCTAATTTTACCGAAATATGACAAAATCAGTGAAAAAATGTATTAAAAATATATTACTGTTTACCACCATGTTCATAGCGCGTTTTAAGCTTGGAAATACAGCCTGGTTACAAATTTTTAAAAATTGATGAATTTGAATACTTTAACATTGCAGTTCAGTATAATTTAGCTAATTCTACCTAAATATGACAAAACCAGTAAAAAAATTCATTTAAAATATAGTATTGTACACCAGCATATTCAAAGCTTGTTTTAAGCTTGGAAATACAGCCAGGTGACAAATTCATAAAAATTGATGAATTTGAATACTTTAACATTGCAGTTCAGTATAATTTAGCTAATTCTACCGAAATATGACAAAATCAGTGAAAAAATTCATTAAAAATATATTACTGTATACCAGCATGTTCATAGCGCGTTTTAAGCTTGGAAATACAGCCTGGTTACAAATTTTTAAAAATTGATGAATTTGAATACTTTAACATTGCAGTTCAGTATAATTTAGCTAATTTTACCTAAATATGACAAAACCAGTAAAAAAATTCATTCAAAATATAGTACTGTACACCAGCATGTTCTTAGCGGGTTTTAAGCTTGGAAATACAGCCAAATTACACATTCCTAAAAATTGATGAATTTGAATACTTTAACATTGCACTTCAGTATAATTTAGCTAATTTTACCTACATATTACAAAACCAGTAAAAAATTTCATTTAAAATATAGTATTGTACACCAGCATAATCAAACCTTGTTTTAAGCTTGGAAATACAGCCAGGTGACAAATTCATAAAAATTGATGAATTTGAATACTTTAACATTGCAGTTCAGTATAATTTAGCTAATTTTACCTAAATATGACAAAACCAGTAAAAAAATTCATTCAAAATATAGTACTGTACACCAGCATGGTCTTAGCGGGTTTTAAGCTTGGAAATACAGCCAAATTACACATTCCTAAAAATTGATGAATTTGAATACTTTAACATTGCAGTTCAGTATAATTTAGCTAATTCTATCGAAATATGACCAAATCAGTGAAAAAATTCATTAAAAATATATTACTGAATACCAGCATGTTCATAGTGCGTTTTAAGCTTGGAAATACAGCCTGGTTACAAATTTTTAAAAATTGATGAATTTGAATACTTTAACATTGCAGTTCAGTATAATTTAGCTAATTCTACCTAAATATGACAAAACCAGTAAAAAAATTCATTTAAAATATAGTATTGTACACCAGCATATTCAAAGCTTGTTTTAAGCTTGTAAATACAGCCAGGTGACAAATTAATAAAAATTGATGAATTTGAATACTTTAACATTGCAGTTCAGTATAATTTAGCTAATTCTACCGAAATATGACAAAATCAGTGAAAAAATTCATTAAAAATATATTACTGTATACCAGCATGTTCATAGCGCGTTTTAAGCTTGGAAATACAGCCTGGTTACAAATTTTTAAAAATTGATGAATTTGAAAACTTTAACATTGCAGTTCAGTATAATTTAGCTAATTCTACCTAAATATGACAAAACCAGTAAAAAAATTCATTTAAAATATAGTATTGTACACCAGCATATTCAAAGCTTGTTTTAAGCTTGGAAATACAGCCACGTGAGAAATTCATAAAAATTGATGAATTTGAAAACTTTAACATTGCAGTTCAGTAGAATTTATCTAATTCTACTTAAATATAACAAAATCAACCAAAAAATTGATTCAAAAAATAGTATTGTACACTAGCATGTACAAAGCTCGTTTTAAGCTTGGAAATACAGACTGGTTACAAATTTCTAAAAATTGATGAATTTAAATACTTTACATTGTAGTTCAGTATAATTTAGCTAATTTTACCTAAATATGACAAAACCAGTAAAACAATTGATTCAAAATATAGTACTGTCCACCAGCATGTTCTTCCCGGCGTTTTAAGCTTGGAAATACAGCCAAACTAAACCTTCCTAAAAATTGATGAATTTGAATACTTTAACATTGCAGTTCAGTATAATTTAGCTAATTCTACCGAAATATGACAAAATCAGTGAAAAAATGTATTAAAAATATATTACGGTATACAAGCATGTTCATAGCGCGTTTTAAGCTTGGAAATACAGCCTGGTTACAAATTTTTAAAAATTGATGAATTTGAATACTTTAACATTGCACTTCAGTATAATTTAGCTAATTCTACCTAAATATTACAAAAGCAGTAAAAAAATTCATTTAAAATATAGTATTGTACACCAGCATATTCAAATTTTTTTTTAAGCTTTAAAATACAACAAGGTGACAAATTCATGAAAATTGATGAATTTATATACTTTAACATTGCAGTTGAGTATAATTTAGCTAATTCTACCGAAATATGACAAAATCAGTGAAAAAATTCATTAAAAATATATTACTGTATACCAGCATGTTCATAGCGCGTTTTAAGCTTGGAAATGAAGCCTGGTTACAAATTTTTAAAAATTGATGAATTTGAATACTTTAACATTGCAGTTCAGTATAATTTAGCTAATTTTACCTAAATATGACAAAACCCGTAAAAAAATTCATTCAAAATATAGTACTGTACACCAGCATGTTCTTAGCGGGTTTTAAGCTTGGAAATACAGCCAAATTACACATTCCTAAAAATTGATGAATTTGAATACTTTAACATTGCAGTTCAGTATAATTTAGCTAATTCTACCGAAATATGACAAAATTAGTGAAAAAATTTATTAAAAATATATTACTGTATACCAGCATGTTCATAGCGCGTTTTAAGCTTGGAAATACAGCCTGGTTACAAATTTTTAAAAATTGATGAATTTGAATACTTTAACATTGCACTTCAGTATAATTTAGCTAATTCTACCTAAATATTACAAAACCAGTAAAAAAATTCATTTAAAATATAGTATTGTACACCAGCATATTCAAAGCTTGTTTTAAGCTTGGAAATACAGCCAGGTGACAAATTCATAAAAATTGATGAATTTGAATACTTTAACATTGCAGTTCAGTATAATTTAGCTAATTTTACCTAAATATGACAAAACCAGTAAAAAAATTCATTCAAAATATAGTACTGTACAGCAGCATGTTCTTAGCGGGTTTTAAGCTTGGAAATACAGCCAAATTACACATTCCTAAAAATTGATGAATTTGAATACTTTAACATTGCAGTTCAGTATAATTTAGCTAATTCTATCGAAATATGACCAAATCAGTGAAAAAATTCATTAAAAATATATTACTGTATACCAGCATGTTCATAGCGCGTTTTAAGCTTGGAAATACAGCCATGTGACAAATTCATAAAAATTGATGAATTTAAATACTTTAATAATGCAGTTCAGTATAATTTAGCTAATTCTACCAAAATATGACAAAATCAGTGAAAAAATTCATTAAAAATATATTACTGTATACCAGCATGTTCATAGCGCGTTTTAAGCTTGGAAATACAGCCTGGTTACAAATTTTTAAAAATTGATGAATTTGAATACTTTAACATTGCAGTTCAGTATAATTTAGCTAATTCTACCTAAATATGACAAAACCAGTAAAAAAATTCATTTAAAATATAGTATTGTACACCAGCATATTCAAAGCTTGTTTTAAGCTTGGAAATACAGCCAGGTGACAAATTCATAAAAATTGATGAATTTGAATACTTTAACATTGCAGTTCAGTATAATTTAGCTAATTCTACAGAAATATGACAAAATCAGTGAAAAAATTCATTAAAAATATATTACTGTATACCAGCATGTTCATAGCGCGTTTTAAGCTTGGAAATGAAGCCTGGTTACAAATTTTTAAAAATTGATGAATTTGAATACTTTAACATTGCAGTTCAGTATAATTTAGCTAATTTTACCTAAATATGACAAAACCAGTAAAAAAATTCATTCAAAATATAGTACTGTACACCAGCATGTTCTTAGCGGGTTTTAAGCTTGGAAATACAGCCAAATTACACATTCCTAAAAATTGATGAATTTGAATACTTTAACATTGCAGTTCAGTATAATTTAGCTAATTCTACCGAAATATGACAAAGTCAGTGAAAAAATTCATTAGAAATATAGTATTGTACACTAGCTTGTTCAAAGCTAGTTTTAAGCTTGGAAATACAGCCAGGTTACAAATTTCTAAAAATTGATGAATTTGAATATTTTAACATTGCAGTTCAGTATAATTTAGCTAATTCTACCGAAATATGACAAAATCAGTGAAAAAATTTATTAAAAATATATTACTGTATACCAGCATGTTCATAGCGCGTTTTAAGCTTGGAAATGAAGCCTGGTTACAAATTTTTAAAAATTGATGAATTTGAAAACTTTAACATTGCAGTTCAGTATAATTTAGCTAATTTTACCTAAATATGACAAAACCAGTAAAAAAATTCATTTAAAATATAGTATTGTACACCAGCATATTCAAAGCTTGTTTTAAGCTTGGAAATACAGCCACGTGAGAAATTCATAAAAATTGATGAATTTGAAAACTTTAACATTGCAGTTCAGTAGAATTTATCTAATTCTACCTAAATAAGACAAAATCAACCAAAAAATTGATTCAAAAAATAGTATTGTACACTAGCATGTTCAAAGCTCGTTTTAAGCTTGGAAATACAGACTGGTTACAGATTTCTAAAAATTGATGAATTTAAATACTTTACGATGTAGTTCAGTACAATTTAGCTAATTTTACCTAAATATGACAAAATCTGTGAAAAAATTCATTAGAAATATATTACTGTATACCAGCTGTTCATAGCTCGTTTTAAGCTTGGAAATACAGCCTGGTTACAAATTTTTAAAAATTGATAAATTTGAATACTTTAACATTGCAGTTCAGTATAATTTAGCTAATTCTACCTAAATATGACAAAACCAGTAAAAAAATTCATTTAAAATATAGTATTGTACACCAGCATATTCAAAGCTTATTTTAAGCCTTCAAATACATCACATGAGAAATTCATAAAAATTAATGAGTTTAAAAACTTTAACATTTCAGTTCAGTAGAATTTATCTAATTCTACCTAAATAAGACAAAAGCAACAGAAAAATTAATTCAAAATATAGTATTGTACACTAGCATGTTCAAAGCTCGTTTTAAGCTTGGAAATACATCCAGGTGACAAATTCCTAAAAATTGATGAAATTTAAATACTTTAACATTGCAGTTCAGTATAATTTAGCTAATTCTACCGAAATATGACAATATCCGTGAAAAAATTCATTAAAAATATATTACTGTATACCAGCATGTTCATAGCGCGTTTTAAGCTTGGAAATACAGCCTGGTTACAAATTTTTAAAAATTGATGAATTTGAATACTTTAACATTGCAGTTCAGTATAATTTAGCTAATTTTACTTAAATATGACAAAACCAGTAAAAAAATTCATTCAAAATATAGTACTGTACACCAGCATGTTCTTAGCGGGTTTTAAGCTTGGAAATACAGCCAAATTACACATTCCTAAAAATTGATGAATTTCAATACTTTAACATTGCAGTTCAGTATAATTTAGCTAATTATAACGAAATATGACCAAATCAGTGAAAAAATTCATTAAAAATATATTACTGAATACCAGCATGTTCATAGTGCGTTTTAAGCTTGGAAATACAGCCTGGTTACAAATTTTTAAAAATTGATGAATTTGAATACTTTAACATTGCAGTTCAGTATAATTTAGCTAATTCTACCTAAATATTACAAAACCAGTAAAAAAATTCATTTAAAATATAGTATTGTACACCAGCATATTCAAAGCTTGTTTTAAGCTTGGAAATACAGCCAGGTGACAAATTCATAAAAATTGATGAATTTGAATACTTTAACATTGCAGTTCAGTATAATTTAGCTAATTTTACCTAAATATGACAAAACCAGTAAAAAAATTCATTCAAAATATAGTACTGTACACCAGCATGGTCTTAGCGGGTTTTAAGCTTGGAAATACAGCCAAATTACACATTCCTAAAAATTAATGAATTTGAATACTTTAACATTGCAGTTCAGTATAATTTAGCTACTTCTATCGAAATATGACCAAATCAGTGAAAAAATTCATTAAAAATATATTACTGTATACCAGCATGTTCATAGCGCGTTTTAAGCTTGGAAATACAGCCAGGTGACAAATTCATAAAAATTCATGAATTTAAATACTTTAATAATGCAGTCATTATAATTTAGCTAATTCTACCAAAATATGACATAATCAATGAAAACATTCATTAAAAATATATTACTGTATACCAGCATGTTCATAGCGCGTTTTAAGCTTGGAAATACAGCCTGGTTACAAATTTTTAAAAATTGAAGAATTTGAATACTTTAACATTGCAGTTCAGTATAATTTAGCTAATTCTACCTAAATATGACAAAACCAGTAAAAAAATTCATTTAAAATATAGTATTGTACACCAGCATATTCAAAGCTTGTTTTAAGCTTGGAAATACAGCCAGGTGACAAATTCATAAAAATTGATGAATTTGAATACTTTAACATTGCAGTTCAGTATAATTTAGCTAATTCTACCGAAATATGACAAAATCAGTGAAAAAATTCATTAAAAATATATTACTGTATACCAGCATGTTCATAGCGCGTTTTAAGCTTGGAAATACAGCCTGGTTACAAATTTTTAAAAATTGATGAATTTGAATACTTTAACATTGCACTTCAGTATAATTTAGCTAATTCTACCTAAATATTACAAAAGCAGTAAAAAATTCATTTAAAATATAGTATTGTACACCAGCATATTCAGAGTTTCTTTTAAGCTTGGAAATACAGCCACGTGAGAAATTCATAAAAATTGATGAATTTAATAAACTTTAACATTGCAGTTCAGTAGAATTTATCTAATTCTACCTAAATAAGACAAAATCAACCAAAAAATTGATTCAAAATATAGTATTGTACACTAGCATGTTCAAAGCTCGTTTTAAGCTTGAAAATACAGACTGGATACAAATTTCTAAAAATTGATGAATTTAAATACTTTACATTGTAGTTCAGTACAATTTAGCTAATTCTACCAAAATATGACAAAATCAGTGAAAAAATTCATTAAAAATATATTACTGTATACCAGCATGTCCATAGCGCGTTTTAAGCTCGGAAATACAGCATGGTTACAAATTTCTAAAAATTGATGAATTTGATTACTTTAACATTGCAGTTCAGTATAATTTAGCTAATTCTACCTAAATATGACAAAACCAGTAAAAAAATTCATTTAAAATATAGTATTGTACACCAGCATATTCAAAGCTTGTTTTAAGCTTGGAAATACAGCCAGGTGACAAATTAATAAAAATTGATGAATTTGAATACTTTAACATTGCAGTTCAGTATAATTTAGCTAATTCTACCGAAATATGACAAAACCAGTAAAAAAATTCATTTAAAATATAGTATTGTACACCAGCATATTCAAAGCTTGTTTTAAGCTTGGAAATACAGCCAGGTGACAAATTAATAAAAATTGATGAATTTGAATACTTTAACATTGCAGTTCAGTATAATTTAGCTAATTCTACAGAAATATGACAAAATCAGTGAAAAAATTCATTAAAAATATATTACTGTATACCAGCATGTTCATAGCGCGTTTTAAGCTTGGAAATACAGCCTGGTTACAAATTTTTAAAAATTGATGAATTTGAATACTTTAACATTGCAGTTCAGTATAATTTAGCTAATTTTACCTAAATATGACAAAACCAGTAAAAAAATTGATTCAAAATATAGTACTGTACACCAGTATGTTCTTAGCGGGTTTTAAGCTTGGAAATACAGTCAAACTACACCTTCCTAAAAATTGATGAATTTGAATACTTTAACATTGCAGTTCAGTATAATTTAGCTAATTCTACCGAAATATGACAAAATCAGTGAAAAAATTTATTAAAAATATATTACTGTATACCAGCATGTTCATAGCGCGTTTTAAGCTTGGAAATACAGCCTGGTTACAAATTTTTAAAAATTGATAAATTTGAATACTTTAACATTGCAGTTCAGTATAATTTAGCTAATCTAACCTAATTATGACAAAACCAGTAAAAAAATTCACTTAAAATATAGTATTGTACACCAGCATATTCAAAGATTGTTTTAAGCTTGGAAATACAGCCAGGTGACAAATTCATAAAAATTGATGTATTTAAATACTTTAACATTGCAGTTCAGTATAATTTAGCTAATTCTACCAAAATATGACAAAATTAGTGAAAAAATTCATTAAAAATATATTACTGTATACCAGTATGTCCATAGCGCGTTTTAAGCTCGGAAATACAGCGTGGTTACAAATTTTAAAAATTGATGAATTTGATTACTTTAACATTGCAGTTCAGTATAATTTAGCTAATTTTACCTAAATATGACAAAACCGGTAAAAAAATTCATTCAAAATATAGTACTGTACACCAGCATGTTCTTAGCGGGTTTTAAGCTTGGAAATACAGACAAATTACACCTTCTGAAAAATTGATGAATTTGAATACTTTAACATTGCAGTTCAGTATAATTTAGCTAATTCTACCAAAATATGACAAAATCAGTGAAAAAATTCATTAAAAATATATTACTGTATACCAGCATGTTCATAGCGCGTTTTAAGCTTGGAAATACAGTCTGGTTACCAATTTTTAAAACTTGATGAATTTGAATACTTTAACATTGCACTTCAGTATACTTTAGATAATTCTACCTACATATTACAAAACCAGTAAAAAAATTCATTTAAAATATAGTATTGTACACCAGCATATTCAAACCTTGTTTTAAGCTTGGAAATACAACCAGGTGACAAATTCATAAAAATTGATGAATTTCAATACTTTAACATTGCAGTTCAGTATAATTTAGCTAATTTTACTTAAATATGACAAAACCAGTAAAAAAATTCATTCAAAATATAGTACTGTACACCAGCATGTTCTTAGCGGGTTTTAAGCTTGGAAATACAGCCAAATTACACATTCCTAAAAATTGATGAATTTGAATACTTTAACATTGCAGTTCAGTATAATTTAGCTAATTCTATCGAAATATGACCAACTCAGTGAAAAAATTCATTAAAAATATATTACTGTATACCAGCATGTTCATAGCGCGTTTTAAGCTTGGAAATACAGCCATGTGACAAATTCATAAAAATTGATGAATTTAAATACTTTAACATTGCAGTTCAGTATAATTTAGCTAATTCTACCGAAATATGACAAAATCAGTGAAAAAATTCATTAAAAATATATTACTGTATACCAGCATGTTCATAGTGCGTTTTAAGCTTGGAAATACAGCCTGGTTACAAATTTTTAAAAATTGATGAATTTGAATACTTTAACATTGCAGTTCAGTATAATTTAGCTAATTCTACCTAAATATGACAAAACCAGTAAAAAATTCATTTAAAATATAGTTTTGTACACCAGCATATTCAAAGCTTTTTTAAGCTTGGAAATACAGCCAGGTGACAAATTCATAAAAATTGATGAATTTGAATACTTTAACATTGCAGTTCAGTATAATTTAGCTAATTCTACCGAAATATGACAAAATCAGTGAAAAAATTTATTAAAAATATATTACTGTATACCAGCATGTTCATAGCGCATTTTAAGCTTGGAAATACAGCCTGGTTACCAATTTTTAAAAATTGATGAATTTGAATACTTTAACATTGCAGTTCAGTATAATTTAGCTAATTTTACCTAAATATGACAAAACCAGTAAAAAAATTGATTCAAAATATAGTACTGTCCACCAGCATGTTCTTTGCGGGTTTTAAGCTTGGAAATACAGCCAAACTACACCTTCCTAAAAATTGATGAATTTGAATACTTTAACATTGCAGTTCAGTATAATTTAGCTAATTCTACCGAAATATGACAAAATCAGTGAAAAAATTCATTAGAAATATAGTATTGTACACTAGCTTGTTCAAAGCTCGTTTTAAGCTTGGAAATACAGCCAGGTTATAAATTTCTAAAAATTGATGAATTTGAATATTTTAACATTGCAGTTCAGTATAATTTAGCGTATTCTACCGAAATATGACAAAATCAGTCAAAAAATTCATTAAAAATATATTACTGTATACCACCATATTCATAACGCGTTTTAAGCTTGGAAATACAGCCTGGTTACCAATTTTTAAAAATTGATGAATTTGAATACTTTAACATTGCAGTTCAGTATAATTTAGCTAATTTTACCGATATATGACAAAATCAGTGAAAAAATTCATTAAAAATATATTACTGTATACCAGCATGTTCATAGCGCGTTTTAAGCCTTGAAATACAGCCTGGTTACAAATTTTTAAAAATTGATGAATTTGAATACTTTAACATTGCAGTTCAGTATAATTTAGCTAATTCTACCTAAATATGACAAAACCAGTAAAAAAATTCATTTAAAATATAGTATTGTACACCAGCATATTCAAAGCTTGTTTTAAGCTTGGAAATACAGCCAGGTGACAAATTAATAAAAATTGATGAATTTGAATACTTTAACATTGTAGTTCAGTATAATTTAGCTAATTCTACCTAAATATGACAAAACCAGTAAAAAAATTCATTTAAAATATAGTATTGTACACCAGCATATTCAAAGCTTGTTTTAAGCTTGGAAATACAGCCAGGTGACAAATTCATAAAAATTGATGAATTTAAATACTTTAACATTGCAGTTCAGTACAATTTAGCTAATTTCTCAAATATACTTTATTATAAAATATTGATACAATTATAGTGTGAAAGTACAATATGATAAGGTTACAATGTAAATATGATTAAAGAGTACACATTTATGCAAAATAAAAAAGTTCAATGATACCTAACAGCAAATATCATGCTGATGAAAAGTTTTTTGTTACTCTTGACAAAATCAGTGAAAAAATTCATTAAAAATATAGTACTGTATACCAGTATGTTCATAGCGCGTTTTAAGCTTGGAAATACAGCCTGGTTACAAATTTTTAAAAATTGATGAATTTGAATACTTTAACATTGCAGTTCAGTATAATTTAGTTAATTTTACCTAAATATTACAAAACCAGTAAAAAAATTCATTCAAAATATAGTACTGTACACCAGCATGTTCTTAGCGGGTTTTAAGCTTGGAAATACAGCCAAACTACACCTTCCTAAAAATTGATGAATTTGAATACTTTAACATTGCAGTTCAGTATAATTTAGCTAATTCTACCGAAATATGACAAAATCAGTGAAAAAATTCATTAAAAATATATTACTGTATACCAGCATAGTTCATAGCGCGTTTGTAGCTTGGAAATACAGCCTGGTTACCAATTTTTAAAAATTGTTGAATTTGAATACTTTAACATTGCACTTCAGTCTAATTTAGCTAATTCTACCTAAATATTACAAAAACAGTAAAATATTTCTTTTAAAATATAGTATTGTACACCAGCATATTCAAAGCTTCTTTTAAGCTTGGAAATACAACCAGGTGACAAATTCATGAAAATTGATGAATTTAAATACTTTAACATTGCAGTTGAGTATAATTTAGCTAATTCTACCGAAACATGACAAAATCAGTGAAAAAATTCATTAAAAATATATTACTGTATACCAGCATGTTCATAGCGCGTTTTAAGCTTGGAAATGAAGCCTGGTTACAAATTTTTAAAAATTGATAAATTTGAATACTTTAACATTGCAGTTCAGTATAATTTAGCTAATTCTACCTAAATATGACAAAACCAGTAAAAAAATTCATTTAAAATATAGTATTGTACACCAGCATATTCAAAGCTTGTTTTAAGCTTGGAAATACAGCCACGTGAGAAATTCATAAAAATTGATGAATTTGAAAACTTTAACATTGCAGTTCAGTATAATTTAGCTAATTTTACCTAAATATGACAAAACCAGTAAAAAAATTCATTTAAAATATAGTATTGTACACCAGCATATTCAAAGCTTCTTTTAGGCTTGGAAATACAACCAGGTGACAAATTCATGAAAATTGATGAATTTAAATACTTTAACATGGCAGTTGAGTATAATTTAGCTAATTCTACCGAAATATGAGAAAATCGATGAAAAAATTCATTAGAAATAAATTACTGTATACCAGCTGTTCATAGCTCGTTTTAAGCTTGGAAATACAGCATGTTTACAAATTTTTAAAAATTGATGAATTTGAATACTTTAACATTGCAGTTCAGTATAATTTAGCTAATTTTACCTAAATATGACAAAACCAGTAAAAAAATTCATTCAAAATATAGTACTGTACACCAGCATGTTCTTAGCGGGTTTTAAGCTTGGAAATACAGACAAATTACACCTTCCTAAAAATTGATGAATTTGAATACTTTAACATTATAGTTCAGTATAATTTAGTTAATTTTACCTAAATATGACAAAACCAGAAAAAAAATTGATACAAAATATAGTACTGTCCACCAGCATGTTCTTCGCGGGTTTTAAGCTTGGAAATACAGCCAAACTACACCTTCCTAAAAATTGATGAATTTGAATACTTTAACATTGCAGTTCAGTATAATTTAGCTAATTCTACCGAAATATGACAAAATCAGTGAAAAAATTCATTAAAAATATATTACTGTATACCAGCATGTTCATAGCGCGTTTTAAGCTTGGAAATACAGCCTGGTTACAAATTTTTAAAAATTGATGAATTTGAATACTTTAACATTGCAGTTCAGTATAATTTAGCTAATTCTACCTAAATATGACAAAACCAGTAAAAAAATTCATTTAAAATATAGTATTGTACACCAGCATATTCAAAGCTTGTTTTAAGCTTGGAAATACAGCCAGGTGACAAATTCATAAAAATTGATGAATCGTGTAGGGAAAGAGT
>JAQFVV010005249.1:0-21661 GCA_028023455.1 Epiperipatus broadwayi | reverse complement strand
GTCCAATCATAATTAAATCCTAAATTTGAATCCCAAAAGAACATGATTTTTTTTTTAAAATTTTAGGCATGTTTAGGGTCTTTTGTCTAGTTTTATAAATTGAGTTTATGTCCAAGTTTCAAATTTTAATTTTTTTCAAATTCAAAATAAACTTTCAAATTCTAATCACACTAAGGATATTTTTTCAAGTGGCAAACTCGTGACTAATTGAGCTAATCATCCAATATTGATTGATAAATAAAGATGTTTAGCTGTTTTTAGCAAGAGGATTATGGAAATATACTCAAAATGTTCACTAACCTCACCTAAATGATAGTCCTTCTATTTTGTTTTTCCACACTGGTTTTATATGAATCGTGGTGTATTTAATCTTCAATAGAAAGATTAGAGAGAGACATGAGATAAGAAAGATGTCAAATCATCTAATAAATCCACTATGTATAATTGAGAAGTAAATACGAAAGTGTGCTCAATTTATGTGAGGAACTCAATTTTTGGCATATAACAAATGATAATGATGGTCAATATATACACATATAAATGCACACCATTTTCTCTGAATTCACTATTGATAGATACAGCAAATCATAAATAAATAAACAGTCATCCATATCAATGAGTAAAAAAAGTCTTTTCAACCCTATATGCTATTTTATCGTTGTGAGTGAATCTCATCAGGTGGCTGTTATCAGAATGGTTGGTATTTTCTATGTATTGATGTAAGTGTAATAACTTGATTGATATATATGCTAGTGGGTGATTTGATTAAACTCAAGAACTATTTCCACCATCTATCATTAAATGTTGAACGTCTAGAAAATTTTAAACTTTTCCAAATAACAATTGTTAGTAATAACACAAAACACGGGTTAATATATTACACAGTTTCAAGTAGTATTCTTCTCTCCTCTTCTTCAGGTGTTGCTGGCTTGATCGATGACAACATTAGCACCTTTAGATTTTTGAATATCGAATTTAATGATAGATGGAAATAGTCCAACATATTATCGCATATATTTAAGAGCGTTTTGGCATGTTAATTAGACATGTTATTTTTATATCTAAATATGGGCTTTATGATTAATATGATTCATAAGATTTAATAATATATATGAAATATCTTGAGAAGTATGTGGAGATTCTTCCTAAAATATGTAATATTAATGTGGATTAAGGAATTAAAGAATAAATATGTAAGAATATTTAATTCTACCATTGTCTGTCTTATTTCCTATTATGATTTTAACAAGTTATTTATTATTTTTGTAAGTTACTACTAGATGGTAGCAAAAGATTATAAATGATAACTTTAGGGAATGAGTTCGTGTCCTATATCATAAAAGTCATTTTGTACCTTAAATATTGGAAGGTTTTCTTTTAGAAAATACAATAATTATTTTTAAATGATTAACCTGTATTAAAAAATTGATAGGTGAATATATAGTGTTTTTATTCATGTCTTATTCTTTTTCTTTTTTTTAATTTATTAGGCAAAATTTTTTTTACAAACTTGAAAAAGATGATTTGGAAATCCAATTACATATTTTATAACTCACCAAAAGCCAGATAAATTCAGTGGTTATAACTTACAACATTTAAAAATAAGAATTAAAAGAACGATTGGGAATATGTAGATAAGTTAAAGAAATGTTATTATAAAAAATAATGTGTATAGATATTCTTCCCACCTTTTAAGTTATCGGCCAACGTCGAAAAACAACTATTTTTCCAAATGGAAGTCTAGCAAGTGACTAATAATAATTCACTGTAGTTCTGATTTATGGGAACGTGCTCACATCCTTTTGCAAACAGGTAGCTATTCTTTGTTTATAATATCAGCGGTTCACGTTGATGCTGTTATACTGTAACAGTATTCACTTTTGACGTTGTTAAATAAGCCAAATAGCGTAGTTTAGTTGGTTACATTTTAGATTGAGCCTGTTGATTTTCTGTCCACTTATTCTCAGCCGCGAATACTCTTGTTAATAGCTCTTCTGAGGACTTAGTGTAATTTTCGTTTTCTTCCTTCTTTTTCTCTATCGGCCAATATTGAAACTGATTAAATTGAAACGGTGGCGGTAGTTCGTAGATATGTCGGTATACTTTTGCAACCTTGTAGACCTTTAATAATGACTGTAAGAAAGTAGTTGAAATGTTAGAAACGTGGATTTGAATATTTGCGGGTTTATAAATAAAAGTTTTAGAATAGAAAAAGAAGAAATCAGTTTTATTGAATTTTTTAATATAAGAAAGATTATTTGATACTTATATATTTTCGAAGAGAAAATGAGTTTATTGTTATTAATTTCTTAATAATAATAATAATAGTAATGGTGCTTTAAATTAATGATAAAGATAGTCTATTTTGAAATATTCAATTTATTTTTACCTGACTATGTAATATTGTAAGTCATTTTTGTTATAGAGTTGATTGCAACAAATATGTTTTAGAAGTTATTATTACTTCTGTGTAATATTTGATAAATATATAACATGAATATGTTAGTGCACTAAAGAAACACCCATCACCATCAATATTATATCTCAATGCTATAATATGAGATATCCATTCAGATGCTATACTTTCAAACAACATCGTAGATCAGATAAGCCATTGAGATCTTAAAAAGTGCCTGACGTCTAAATTGCATCAACAAATATGACATAATGTAAACTACCTTCTATTTGGAAGAATTTTTTGAAACCTTATCAATTGTAATATCACTTTGAGCATTTATTATTTTTATTAATAGGAACATTCATTATCAAACAATAAATGTTTACAATGTCTCCATAAATCTCATTGACCAGATAATGTATTGATTTCTTTGGGTGTCAGATTGTAAAATCAAATCAACAAACACGCATTAGGAATACAAATCTTCATCTTCTATTTGGAAGAATTTTTTTTAAAACCTGAATACTGTAATAATTTTGACATTTATTACTTTTATTTTGGGAACATTCATTATCACACGATAAATGTATTACATCGCCTCCATAATTATCCAGATCAGACAAGCCACTGATATCTTTAAAGGCTGCATTGTAAAATTATCAACAAACATGATGATTAAGAAGCAAACTACTTCTATTTAAAGAATTTTTTAAAAACTCATCAATGTAAATAATTTCTTGATATTTTATTACTTTTATTAATAGAATATCTAGCTATCACACACAATGTTTAAGCAATGTCTCTTTGGTTAACTATATGATCAAGATAAGCCATTATGATTCTTAAAAGGTTGTAGATTGTAAAAATTGTATCAACAAACATGACATGACACATGCAAATCTACCTTCTTATTTTAAAGAATTTTTTAAAAAACTCATCAATGTAAATACTTTCTGAGATATTTATTAGTTTTTATTAATAGAATATTCATTACTGTTACACATAAACAAGTTTACAATGTCTCCATAATCATTTTCATAAATATTTTATTATTATATTCAATTGATAGACTAGTGTTATCTGGCTAAAGCATTGGTGGTATATTTTTTTATTGTCTTAATCATACATGGACTAAATCTGATAATACTTTTATTTATATCTATATTTGCTGAGGCAACCCTTCATTTTAATATTAAAACTGGACAGAAATATATAGGAAAATAAAACTGACCAAACTCTATTTAATTATAAAATAAACAACTTCACCACATTATTTTTAACATGTTTAACAGCCAGATCTCAGTCAAAATGATTATTTTCACCATGAATCCAATACCTTTAAATATATTTTAAGGATGTTTCATATTTTTAATTGATTCAACACATAAGAATATAAATATCTCATAAAGGAGTAATATAATTTTTCGGCTTCTTTTTCCTTTTCCTTCTATGTATTGATTTCTACTTTAACATATACTCACTTACACCTTCCAAAAACACTTTGATTGGTATTTTTATTTATATCAAATTAACAAAAAAACGATTGCCAGGCAGTCATCATCAGAGCTCTTAATTTAATTGTAGATAATTTAAACTGTTAGTTTGATATAAATAAAAGTATTGATAAAGTGTTTAAGAAAATAAATTTTACATTATCTATAAAGAATTAATATTTTCACGTTAAGAAAAGTGTAAAATTCTATTCTATGTTTTTAATGATCAAGCACTACATAATTTATATGGTTTGTTATACTTGTGCAAATATTATATGGTATATAGAGCTCGTAAAATCCGTTCTTCCAACAAACTGGAGAATATCCTCGGAATACAAAATTAGTCATGTTACATCTGATTTGATTTTTTTTTAAATAGAAAAATATTAAAACATTCAAAATTATTTTGATTTTTAAAGTAATTAATAATTCTAAAACTAAATTAAACAACCTTTGTGATCAAAATAATTGAATAAATGAAAAGTAGATATTAATTCAGTGCTATGGGCTATATCCATATTTACACATTTAGTTGACTAGTTTACATAGACATAAAAATCTAGTCAAGGTTTATTGCCCTAAGAGCTATTTGATTATTAAATTTCAAAATTAAATAAATAAGAAATACAATTTCATTACTTATGTTATTCTTAATCATGCACATTAATTTTTATGTGGATTCTTTTAAAATTATAGATAAGTAGTAATAAAGCAGACTAAAAATCAAGTTCAAACCTAAAATAACATATATTTCAATATTAATCACTGCTGATGTTAATACATAATATAAGTGCTTGAATAAAATAACTTTTTTTTTTTTTTTCTTTCTTTCTATTACGCCATGCTATTAATTATGCTTTATTATTTTAATATACATTTTGAATAATTATAGGTGGGTATTTCAAATGATATTTCTTGTTTGGAGGTCTTCGACTATTGTACTATCAATTAATATTAATGATGATGTTGATAGTTTATAATAGAGAAAAAGCAAAAAATTAAACTTTCTTAGTGTAAAAAGATGAAACAGATGTTAAATTAAAAATTTTCATATTTACAGCAATCCACAATATAAACTTCAAATTCCTATTTTTACCTACACAAGTTAGAAAAAATATATTTTACTTCACAAATTTGAACTTTGTAGGACTTGAATAAGTACTCATAATACAAATATTAGGGGCCAGTGTTTAATGGCTTAAATCTTGTTCAAGAATTGGAAGAAATTGTAGAAAGTACTAATGAATATGAGTTACCATTAAGCTATGGAATTGGGGGTTCTGAAAAGGCATTTTATTCCATAAGCATTTTCACAGCCATTTAAAATTTGGTCCATTACGATTTGTCACAAATGCAATTATAAGATTACATGATGATATCTAAGACGATTAACATAGGTAGGGTAAGCTCATATCTTCAAAAAATTTACAGCAATTTTTTACATGATGTATTTAGTGAATCTGAAATAGGAAGTTAGGGGAGTAAAAATAAATTGAAATTATTTGCTATTTTTAATTTTCAGATGTGTTTTGTAAGTTTGAAATAATGTTTGGAGCTTTGAAAATATCATAAGACTTGCCTAAATGAGAATAAGCAAAGAAAGACGAAAAGATAAAAATATTAAAGAGAATACTGTTCAATGTACTTTCACAGAAAAAGAAAAATAGAGACTGATGACTATGAATTAGAAGAAAAGAACTACAATTATTTTGGTCATTAATACAAATGGAAACATCATAGATGAAATGAACTATGGAATTAAACTGGAATGAAAATTTTTTAAAAAATAATTTAATGTTAAAATGGAAATATGCATATCTGTTTGAAAAGTATTCTAATAAGTGTAGTTTACTAGTCCTTACTTATGAATCTTGAACCTAAACACCTAAAAGAAATAGCAATGCAGAGATTTCAGACCACTCAGTGAAATATGGATATGTTAGGAAATAATAAAAATGAAAAACAAAATACATGTGGTGAGAGAACATACATGTCTGAATCATTAAAAAAATCAAGAGATTGAAATGGAGCTGAACTGGAAAGATTTCTAAAAGTGATGATAATTAGATGGACAGCTGGGTTTCAAATAGAATTCCTAAACACTTAAAAAAAGAATACGTGTGAAATGGATGGATGAATAAGAATGTTTGAGATACACTATCTGGAAAAAAGAGGATATGTTTGAAAGAATCAAATTAAACTTGGAGACCATGTAGGGGATTTATAATGGTTAAAAATGAATAAATGAAAAATTATGTGATGCTTTATTTGCAGATATAATTAGAATGATGACACAAAGCCAGCTTTCAAATATATATATAGGATGAAAAAGCCTGGAGATGGAGGGGAATTGAGCGATACCTACAAATATATTAATAGCGAGATTTTATATTTTGAGGTTGAGTCTCGGTAGTACAAAAATGAATAACATTTAGTTGAGGGCAGCACAATATTTCAAATCTTTACAATTAATATTAAATTTTAATAATTGGGAATGTTCATTAAATATTGTATTGCTTAATAAACCACTGTCAATATGTCTGAAAAGTGCATGACCACTCTAATATCAGAATCTAATGTAAAAACCACCCATAAAAGTGTTAAATTTTAATCCCAAGAACTGTAGATTTAGTATGTTAAAGGCCTTTGGGAGTTTTTCCAATTTTTTTTTTAAAAGAGATGTACCAGCTACATACCTCTTGGAATGAACTAATTCATGATAAATGTAAAAATTTCTTTTTGAATGTTTTTCTGTACTATCAATAACAAATTAAAATTAGGAGCAGGTATAAATAGATAGATAAATGACAATTAGGGAATATACCCATGATCATAACACTAATTCTTGGTGACTTTGAATGTCCAGAGCTAAAAAACTAATCCTTATAGTAGTATAAGAAATCATTTTACGCTGACCTTCATAGTTCATGCTTTAATGAAATTCATTTTATACTTATAGTAATGGTTTTAAAAAATCATGTTTCCCTAATGTCCTAGCTTGATCTAAAGAAGTATTGATGATTTCAAGAAACTCACTCATTACAATATGCAATAATTATCCAAAATACTTCAAACCCTTTTTAACAGAGGGTCTTTATTTTATATTAGCATATTGCATACATACACCTATGTTTCAACTCTCTTGTAGGCCTCTTCAAACCCAGTTCATTTTAATCTCAGTCAAAATGTAGACGTATGGGTATATCCACAAATAAAGAGTTTTGCTAAAAAGGGTTGAGGTAAAATTATTTATAAATTGAGCACGTAGAATCAAGAAAAATGTGATTTTTAGTAATATTTCTGATTCATTACAATATATTTCTTAATATGAGAAGCTAAAATAATTGTCTTAATGGAGATAGCAGTGATGAACACTTATCAACTGATGTTGAAGATTGTTGTAACCTATTGTTTTCTCATTTTTACAGTTGAGAAAACAAACCTGATACTAAATATGATACCTTCTTTAGCACTGGATGGCTTTTGTAAGAGTTAAACTGAATGGTTTGTTGGTCAAAAAATTTGCTTAAGGTTCGAGCACCAAAAATAATAGGGTTAATCTGTGATCCATGGATTTTTAGCTCCTGCAAATATCCTATTTCATTAATAAACTAAATCACATTGGACAAATATGGGTGTGATATTAGATTATAGTATTATTGGATTAATATATATTGTATGTATTTTGAACAACCTACATACTATTCTAAATCTAAAAAAATTTTAATTTGAAAATTGAGCAGTTAATTTGAATTACTAAATCTCCCAAGACATAAAGTTGGCAATAGTATATAAAAAAAAATTATATCATAAATTTAATTAAAACACTCGATAATTTTTTTAAAATTATTTTGAAACATCGGTTTTTGAATTAGATATTACAAAACCTCGTTTTATTTTTAAATAGTCCTCTTAGGTAAAAGATTGTTCTTTACTTGATTTATTAAATACTAACTTTTACTTTCAAATTGTTTTTTAATTGCCTCATCTTTTGTATTTTCAGTTTTTGATAACATATCGGCAATATAATATTTTGCCAGATGCTCAATAGTTTTCATTTTAAATTACTTCATAAAATCTTTTCAGTCATTGTAATTATATTACAATTCATCAACATATGATGAAACCATATATTCCTACATAAGTCATACAATACTGACAAAAGTGGAAATAAATAAAGAAGATAAACAGTACTTATAGGTAAAATGATTCGACTAACTGATAATTATTTCAAAATCTGTGCTTTGGTGCAATCTTAATCTTCAATTCAAATTACGATATTGTATAGCTGAAATAGAGTATAGGATCTGTCATGTGGCTGTAAAAATGTTTTATATCATTTTTTTATTTCTTCTAAATACATTTCATTTCTTATTAACAAATAGAACTGTATAGTATGTAAATCACTTAGTTCTAAGTATGTGAAGAAATATAGATGCATTATAGAATGAAAGTATTTTATATACTTTAACATATTATTTTTTAAAAAACATTAATTTCATTGATGATTTTCACTTCCCCTCCCTCCTTCCATCAAAACCAAATATTAACTTCTGCATGTGATCAACACCATAATGAGCATTAAATCTAAAGGGGAGTCAGCTGCTTTTAATCACATTTACATCATCATGAACAAACGTTAATAGAAGTATATGTAGATATTTGATAAAAAGATTATTATTTTAAAACTAATCCGATAAACATACTGGTATACAGTGCTTAGATAGCTTTTCCTTATCGTCCAAAGTATCACACTACTGAGAACGACTAGCCTATAGCTTAATTCACTGTACGCAGTGTCGCTCCTAGCATCAGAGTAAAAGATTATAACAGTTTCAGTTGACTTAACTGAGATTGTGTTTTACCTCCTTCTACTCCACTTTCCCCAGTAGGAATCTCAGATGAGAATGCTAAGCAATGAATAATTTTAATCAATCCAGAGATAGATAAATAGTTTTCCAAGAATTACTAAAATCTTACAGATCTAAGATTAATTAACATTATTTGCAATAAATGCAGAACTTTCTAAAATCATCCATAGCACCTGCTACATAGAGAATAGTAAAATGAGAATTTAAAACAATGTACTATCTAACTTAATGGTTTTAGTATTGCTTCTTCCATTTTTTTAAAGGAATATCAGTTATTATATTATTTTCATTTAAAACAAAAACACATATTTGAGAGAAATACTTTATTTTTTTTATACATACAATTTATAAAAAAAAAAAGTGTCCAAAATAAATAATCTACTATGCACAATGATAAAATGGATGTACCATTCGTTATAAAGAGTTGCAGCTCATATACTCCCTTTCCTTTTCCATTTTCCAGATTTTGTTTTGTGATTTGTCTAAATTTTGAAGTGAAGTAACGAAAATATCCATAAGGCATGGGATTCCACTGGAGCCAGGTTTCATTCAAAGGTGATGTGAACTGAAGTTTCAAAAGAGATATTTCGAAAACCGTTCCTGTGATGTTCAGGACCGCTACAGGCAAGGAAAGAGACATCTTCATTAAAAAACATTTTAGAAAAGTGTCCCACCAATATTTATCACCATAAAGCCTTTAAATATATAAATAACAACTGATGAGATATGTCAACTGACTCCATTGCCATTAATGACAAAAATAAAACAAATACTTTCTGATTGTACTTGGCTACACATTCTGAAAGAGAAAAAGGCAGTGGTGGTCCATACATGTGACGCAACAATTACAAAAGTTTGTAAGGTCGAGTTTTTTCTGGTAAAATAATCTGGTAAAAGAGGTGATTGAAAAAATTACATTTTTGAATATATAAAAATAGCAATTATTAAAGGATTGTGTTAATTAATGATGTTAGAAATTCAGTTGGCCTGACTTAAACAAATGAATTTTCCTTCTGAAGTCTATTTAGTCTTCATAATGAATTGAATGTAATTTTTTTAAAATACACACTTTTTTGGGCATATCAAGAAGTCTAATAATAGAATAGATTAATCATAGCATAGACACCTGATATTAATACTCAATTTCTCAAAATACCTCCCATTGGAAAAAAACAATTGATAAATTTTATGACGCTAATCAATTTCTTAAAAGATTTGTGTGTGAAGAAAAATATTTACTGGTGCTTAGAAGACAACAAAACGGAATGCAAAGTAATTGGATTTTGACTTTTTCTGTCACTTCAGCGTTAAGAGTTTATTATTCTGATTCTCGTCTTAGTTTTCAATATGTTGAAAAAAATTCTTGAGCTTACTATTTTCATTAAAAAGTTAAACAGTCAAATAAAATTCTATATTTTTATTTTATTGAACATAATAAATTTTAATTTATATTTATTTCTAAAACTTTACCTCACAAAGCCCACAAGAATTTGCTGAGAAAGACATTGGTTTGTGCTAGTTCCAAGATGGCAGCTGGACCATTCTTGCTTTTATGATTGTTTCAGGACGACTATAAAGTAACCATCCATAGGTGTAGATCATCAATAAAATATTTGAACAACCAAAAATATTCCAAAAAATATACCCGTATAAATCTGAAGACTAAAATAGGATAAATGACATATAGATAATGGGTATCACATTTACATACAAAATAAGTAATACACTCTGACATGGTATAGATTTCAGGCCTCTTACAACACTGCTACTATGCTATTCTACTTTAATTTAATATTAAAAATGTCTGATAGTAAGTCAGTTTTTTAAAAGAAAATGTTTTTTTTTTCTTTTGGGAGGGGAGGATAGAAAAATATTAAAAGAGGGACAAGTATTCATAAAATCATACTTTAAATGGTAACCCTTTCTAAAATTTTATAAATATTACTTTCTTGGACACGGATGGAAAAGACTTTTGTCAGCTACATAAATCAACTATATATTTGGTTTGAATCATATAGCAGACAAACTTCTTTCAAAAGGATTTACATTACAAGATATCCTGAACAAAAAAGTTAAGATTACTTCCTCATTGAAAATTATGCAAATACAGTCATAGAAAAAAGTCCTTTTATGTAGTCTGCAGTAGAATAAAAACTTCGAAGATTATTAGAAGACATTACCATGCTAGCCAACAACAACCAGTGCATTTTTTCCTTTCATCATAACTATGCCATCTAAGTTTTAGTAATTAATAGATACCAGATGATAGTGCTTAAATTCCAATCCAGGCTATCCTATGCAATATCTCTGGACTACTTTCAAGCTTATGGTCTTCATCAGTGGAACAGCTTTGGATCTTGGAACTGTGCACTTGGATCTTTAGGATAGGGATTTATTAAACACTATCATCCATGGTGGAAGAAAAAAGTATGCTATTAAAAACAGCAATGTGTAAGCTAGAATCATGTGACAATAATCAGAAGTTGAATATTTTGATGTTTTTTTCATTCTTATTTACTGTGTAGATAAAAATAATTAAATACTCATTTATTGATCAATAACTGAATATCTAGCTTCACTTATAAAAATCATAAAAAATTGTTACAAAGCTGAAAAAATTGTTTAGAACCCAAAACATTTACTGTATTTGGTTCTAATCCTTGATTATGGGCACAGAAGATAAATACACTAATTGTTATAGCCACAAAGATTTTATAAATAAAGATTTATTTTCAATATTTTTTTTTTTTAAAAAATTTACTTTTTAGGATCTTTACATATTATTTGAGTATTATTAAACCATTTCTTGATCAATTCATGGTTCAGTTTGGCATTTTGATGATGAAACATCAAGGAATATTACTGACTGAATAATAAAAAATTGTAATACTATCTTCCTTATTGAGTGACAAAATATCAAGATGCCATCTCCTTTACAGAGAAGTTGCTTTTAAAGTTTCATTCACTTAATAACACCATTAAAATTTTTATAAGGAAGTTTAAAAAAAAAAAGACATTGATGTGAGTAGTTTAAATCATTCTTTTTTTTTCATGTGTCAAAGCATCAGCCGGGAAGTGAACCCGCTAATCCGGGACAACTGCTTGTAAGGCAGCTGTGCTGACCACTTGGCCACTAACGCTTGTCACTTGTCAACATTGTGACAGGATTGCACACATCCGCAACAGATACCATATTGTTAACTCATCAACTTACTATCATTATCTTTTACAATTAGATTCCTACAGTATTCTGATCATATTAACTGGATATTAGCGGATTCATTTTTTAACACATCAAGTTTTTTCACTCTTGCATCTTTTGTTCAGGACATTGTCATAAAGATCTTAAATTGGCTCCCAGTGTAGATCTTCATAGTGAAGAAAAACTTCATCTAATGAAAGGTTACTCATTCCTACTGTGCCACTACAAATTGACACGATATCCACAATTTTCCAAAGATTATTAAAATTAGGATGACTGATATGAGGGCACTACTAGACATATAGCCTAGTACTTAGCAATGAGAGAATATACATGTAAATGGAAAAATATGGGTGATTTAGTCTGCAAATTGTGTAAGGAAGGCATAGAAAATATTAGACATCTGTTAATTGAATGTAAATACTTGAAAGTAGAAAGGGTACAAATAATGAAGTTATGGAAGAATAAATATGAACAAAGTGATTATACAGAAAGTGGGTTACTGGTTTTTATGCTGGGTTTGGCAAAAGGAAAGGGGGATTTAGATATAAAGGCCATAGAGTTGACAAAGATTACGTTGTGGAAATGGGGTGGAGCAGATTATGGGAAAACTTAGGGTGAAAAATAGAAAGGGAAGGTAAAGTGGCTAACAGGTTTCTCTGGACATAGTTGCTGAGAGATTCCTGACTCAGTTTAATGAGAAGTCACAGTGCATCACATCACATACTAGATCAAGGAAAAACTTTGACGATCGTAGTGATACTTTATTTACGTACAGCGGTTACCTAATAGATTTTAAAAACAATCTTAAGTGGACTTTATTGCTACCAAATGGACACTTAGTTATTAACCTAATAAACTAGATTAAAACACAGACACTTAAGTAAAGTTTAGATGGTTTATTATATTCTTTTCTTTTTTGATAACTCTCCTAATTCCCCTTTTTTTAGCACCCCAAACTAACTCGATCCAGTATCAATACAAAATACAAGAGTAGTTTTAACCCAATCTTTATCTGTAATATATACCAATAATTTAACATATATTCTTTTTTCTGGGGGAACATGCACCATCACAAAGCTTACGAATAACAGTGGCCCAAATTGACTATGGAAACCCTGTTCAAATAGATATGAAACTCTAAGATGGCTTAATATAAGAGTGTGCAGTAGCACAACACTCAACCCCCCTTCTACATTAAATAATTCAAACTCTTAAGGGACAATGTAAGTATCTGCTGTTTGCTTGCAGCTATCGGACATTAGCAAACATCAAATCCTGACATAAGGTTCCTGTGTTTACTTATCGTTGAGACTTCTAACTTAACCCTTTTTACCTCCCTCCCTTCTCCCTGTTTGACTTTCTCGAGCAAGCAGTTAACATTCATTCTTGTATACATATTTTGAATATAATAAAAGGGAAATTATACAAAAAAAAAACAATTTTGATTAATAAAAGTTAGTAACATAAAAGTATACCTCCCTTATACTTAATACAAATTATATAAAATTAATAATCCCTTATAAAAACCCTCTCTACTGTAGAAACTTTTTTTACATTCAAGTTAATGAAGTCTATTACACAAAAAATTAAAGAAAAGTTCTTTAATAAAAGTTCATAATTACTCTGATCGACCAATTGGTTAACTTTCTCCAAGTGGTCAAAGTTCTTATATGATTTTTCTTGTGATTACTGGCATGAATCCTCCATTTGCTCCATTGGGTTTTTTTTTATTTCCTCAGCTAGCTCGATACATCCTTCCTTCCCTTGGTTGATGCTCGCTTGGGTAGCTCCAGGTGTGGATACAAGATATAATTTCTCGAGGGGAAAGATCTGATGTCCCTTAGCTGGTGAACATTTCCTTGTCACTGATTAATATTATATTTTAATTTCTCTCCAAGCTGCTTTCAATATACATGTCCAAGTGCCAAGTAACTAAACAAAAGGAAACTCCATAATATATTTTTTTTTCTTTCATGAATGAATTTACACCTTTCGATTTGGTTTTTGAATACAGTTTTACAGTTCTAATTTTTGTCCTTTTTTACTCATCTCTTTTTTTTAATTAGTGGAAAAAGTTCTGGTTCAGTTAGTGTAATAGATTACAAAATACTTTTAATATCTCAAGTTTCAACAATAGAGTTAATTGCTAAAATCTATACTTTTTTCTCTTCCTCTAACCCATGTCTTTCTAAGAATTATAATTTACAAAAAAAAAAAAAAAAATTTTAGTAAAAAAGAAATCTCAAGATTTTATTTTTATCTTCATTTATAATAATTAAAATGAAGAAATTCTGATTTCTTAAAGCTAAATAAAAAAACTACTTAAAAAAAAATTTTCAAAATTGTTATTTTAAAATAATTTAATACGTACACACTTTTAATAAAATAAAACTATATGCATATATATATATATATATGAGATGGCAGAAAATGCCATCTCAATATATTATAGATTTGACAAATAGGTGCTTCTAATACATAAAATATAGATTCTTTCATGGAGTCTTATGGGAAAACAAAATTAAATCATCAAAAACTAATGAAGTTTATTTTGAAATGATTTTATCCTCAAATGATGTACCAGAACATTCAGGTGGTAAAGGAAAATCAGACAACTGATATATTACTACCTATAGTCTTAGCTTTACTTTGGATTATACAGCTATGTCTCAAATATGAAATATTGTATTATGATAAAATACTTGACATGGTCTGCAAGAACTAACTACAAAATAAGATTTGATTACTAATTACTAGAGAATAAATCATATGTAAATTATCAGATTACAGGGACATTGTAACAATCTTTCAGTAATTGCTGCATGGCTTGAGCAACTATAGTTATGGCCTAATTAACTTTGATGATCTAACAGTTAAAATTATACATCTATATATCGTGTCGAAAAAGTTAATACCCCTTCCTTTTGCAGTTGCTATTTTTCACAGATGAGACTATTTTGCTCAACATCTGATACTGATTTTTAATTTAACAATTTAGTATTTGTGGAGATTAAAATAGCTTATTGACCTTTCTAAGAGTTCATATCAGCGTGTCCTCAAAGAGATCTGAGAAAAATATGCAGAAAATGATGATGCTAAAAGGATTATTGTATTAGATCAGATGAATGGATGCTTATAAACCAATAATATTTAAGAAATAAGGATCTTCATCCCTCTCCCCCTCCTTGATAAATAACTCATTGGTGAATATCATTCCATTTCTTTCATTCAATAAGTAAAAGACTTGCATATATATATATCCTTTAAGGTAACAGAGGAAATTTGATAATTTCTAAGAGATAAAAATTATTATCAGTCCTACAGCGTATTAAATAGATATATATGAAAAGAACCTCATTAGCTGAATTCCAATATAGAAAACAGAATTATCACTATTATCTAATGTTAAATTACTGTGCTGCTTTAGTTAGACTTTATGTTTGTTTCATAGGTAGCACTGCTAAAGTAATTTAATATTAGATACTAATATATATATACACACACACAAGGCGTGAGTATGTGGAAGCAATTGAAAGTATTAATATTTTAAAAAACTATCAAATAAAATATAGGGTAGTATAAATCAATAAATTATCTGTTATAAAAAAATTATGTATTAAAGAAATGGAGTGTTTGGGAAAAGTAAAAACAATAAATAAATAATCTAAATGGTTTCATTGTTCAGGAGTTTGTAAGAAGTCGAGCACAGAAATGGCTGTGATCAGCGGACCTTAAAATCCATTGTATCATATCAAACAGGGCAGTAAAAATAGTAATTATAAAAAATGATCTTCGAAAATACAATTTTAGATGTCTTTATTTTAAATTGCAATTTTGAAAGTTGTTTTGTAAATTGTTTTAAAATGTTTTAAAAAACAAATTGACAAGCAAAATATTAAGTGGACTCTATTTTCTCTATCTCATTATTGGTCAGTAATTGAATATTTAGTTTGTTTGTTTTTAAATAGAGGGATAAAACTTAAGCCATTAAAATCCTCATCATTACCCAGTAGATATCGAGTCTAGTGTCATCTCCACTATTTGCGTTTGAGAGGCTGTTGAAGAAACCTTTGTTCTGAAATGTCCTATGTAAGGGCTCCTTTGTCTATATGTTACACAATAGTAGTCAAAAATCAGCTCTAAATATATGTAATTATTCCCTACAGAAAAAGATTACCAATGAAAATTTAATTAATCATTACAGAAATATAACAAATGAACTAAAGGCATTTTCAACAAAACTCATTTTCATGGATATTTTTTTATCAAACTAAATAAATATAAATTGCTCTTCATTTGCAAACTAAAAAATTCTACTAGTTACCCACTTCAATATTGTTCAAACAGATTACTTATATATATATAATAATTAATAAAACAAGTCATAAATTTCGTAACTTACTTTTAAGCTTGCATTTAAATGATCACTAAATGGAGCTTACCAATAGCTCTAATCAAGCTTTATTTTATAAGTGCCAAAAGAGAAAGAATTCAAAATCTCTATTGTTAAGTCCCTACCTCTAGACCAATTGGTTTCGAGATTTTTGGCTCACTTCAATTTTTGAATCTTTCTCTTTCGGCACTTATAAAAATAAAGTTTGTTTAGAGACTGTTGAGTAAGCTCCATCTAGTGATCATTTAAATACAAGCTTAAAAGCAAGTTACAAAATTTATGACTTGTTTTATTAATTATTATAAGTGTACCTTGAAGACTTTTGCAATACTATATTGCAGAGGCTTTTACTATATGTGAAAGTGAGCTGAATTCAGACCCATATAGCTATCTGGTTTGAAAAGCTGGATTTGAAGACATTTACATGTCTGAAAAGTTCAGACTTTCAAATTGATAGAAATGTATTCTATAAGTGCTGACTTTTGAGTTAGTATTTTAGATCTAGTTTTTAGAGTCCCAGTCCTCTACTGAGGTGAGCCATAAGCTCAAAACTAATTGGTCTGGAGGTTTGGCACTTATAAAAATAAAGCTTGTTTAGAGTTATTGGTAAGCTCCATCTAGTGATCATATATATATGTTAAAAATTTAATAGGAACTATGTGTATTTTTATAAATACTTTTTTTATCTACAATGTAATTAATTTTGGTTTGCAATTTAGTATTTTATTATATCATAAGAGAACTTTTATATAAAACTGCCTTTCCCATTAAATTTTTAACATTTATAAACATGTGAAAATCTTCTATTTAATAAATACAAAATTGTAGAAAGGGGGCAATAATCATATTACATTGTGTTTTTGACTCAAAGTAATACATCATTTCCTTTCTTAGAATTTTTCCTTTTTTATTAGATTTACTTGAATGTCTCATTCCTTCATTTAAAATGCTTCAGGTTTTGTTTTCATGTTTTATAGAATTTTTATGAAACTCTTCCATGCATTTCATCCATATTCCTAGTAACAGGTGCATCTTTCCTTTTTATGTAAAGATGTTTTATATTTCTGAGCCTTTTATTCTCTTCTGTAGCTTTTCTTGCCAATTCAGAATTATAATTTCTTGTATTATTAGAAAAACTTTTTATTACCATTTTATATAATTTCAGATATTCAAATTTTCTTAATGAATCATTTGTAAATATGTTCATATTTCTTCTTTTCATTAAACATTGTCTTGTCTCCACTGAAAATTGTACTGGTGAATTTCTGCTTTTTTGTACCAGCTATCTTTCTTGCAGTTCTTATTGGAGTATCAGTAATCTTTATATATACCTCAGTTATGTCCAAATCATCTTCAAAGTCTGTTACTATTTTAAAGCAATTTATAAGTTCTAATTTAAAATGTATCCTGAACATAAGGAATATCAAATGTTAATATTGTCTTTTTTTAAAACAAATCTTATATATTACTATCAATTCTTATATTGAATCTATTATGAATATTATAAACTTCAAATACATATATTTTGTTAGCCAAAATATAATCTAATTTTGATATACCTTTATTTGGATGCTTCTATATCCATTTATTCCTAATATATCATTTGTCTTTTTCTGAAAATTCCATAAATCTGTATCTCCTCATTTCTGTCACCCTAGTCAAGTTTATCTACAGTATTTTTAATGTTTCAGTTATTTTCCAATTTTAGCATTAAAATCCTCCTTGATGTTCTCTGTAACCAAATCACTTGTACATCCATATAAAAATCCTCTACTTCATCGTAATAAAAACTTGAAGTATAAAACTAAATTATCTGATTAGTATCTTATATAAAGTTGAATAATAATTACTCTCACACTCTGGCTCATATATCACCAATCATCACTTTTTATTCATTATGAATATCATTCCATTGGGCTTCCAATATTTATGTTTTTGTAATAAAGTGCATGGCTATTTTTCAAATCAATCATTTCTTCATCTTTGCTCCTTACTTCACAAATTCCAACAAAGTTCCATTTAGTATTAGATATTTCTTTTTCTAATTCATGCAATCTCCCTTCATGTGAAAGAGATCTGCAGTTGTACATAGCTTAATAAAAAGTTAGAAAAGTTTGAAGAAAACATATCTGAAAAATATTTTATAATTTAATCATAATAAACTGATGCTGAATTGTGGAAAGAGAATTAATTAGCCCTCAATAAATGAATTGACCAAATATTACAGTAGATAAGACTTTAATGGGTGAACTAGATTTTCTCCTAACTATTACGGTTCATTCTTTTCTTATTTTCAGGTGATGTAAGTAAATCATGGCTATTAAATATGTAATTTTGAGATTACAAATTAATTCACTGACCAACAAAATCTAAAATAATTCTTACCAGATTCCCAATGAAATACTTTTTAACAAATTTGCAAACAACACCTGTTTTCTCATAACAATATTTGTTATCATGCAGAAGAATCATTTTAAACAAACTTGCAAAGGACACACACTTTCTCATATCAATATTAATATATTAGTCAACAAAGTTTTTCCTGACCAATAAAGTGATTTGGATATGAAAAAATGGGATAGTGTTGCTTTTTTGAACAATAAATTGACATTGATATGAGAAAGTGGGTATTGTTTGACAAAGTTTGTTTAAAAAATGATTCTTTTGGGAATCTGATTTGTGAATTATTATGGTAATGTATTCAAATTTAGTTGGAAACTGAATTAAATAATCAGCATATTTTTAAGAATCAACCCAAAAATCACAATTATTAAATAAAATTAACTTTAAACATTAAATGCAATTATGTTTGCTTTTTTGTTGCAAATATTAATTGAAATATTCCATCATAAACAGTCTTCTCCTTTTGATAATCAAATGATTTGTTTCTCTGGAGGTTATGTGATATTCAGATACCAGAAGCTCAAGCTATGATCCCAGGAATCTTCAAATCACATTGTGCTAAACTTCTCAGAGTGTTTATAATTTGATATAACAACAATAGTTAACTACACCTTTTTTTTTTTAATATTCTAAAAAATTATTTTAAACAAGAATAGCTCTCTCCACTATGCCTTCATCTTTTGTGAGCTTGAGTAATCAATGATCACCAGATGGCAGTGTGATTTAATCACTATTCCCAGTCTGGAGCTTTTGAAAATGTGCAATTCAAAGCTGAAGTTATGCACCTGGTGACCACCTTAACTTTTTTTTATTATCAAGCTAATAATCCAAGAATTCAAATAACTCAGGTTTTGAACTCACACAAACCTATTTCAATAATTACATAGGTCAGACACCAGGTCAATAACTGTATACTTTAATAACCTCAGTTCTATTCTTCTAAAAATTTTATCTCTGGATAGAAATGTTAATAACAACACAATGTTCAGCTTATTAAAAGTAGTTCTTCTTCCTCTACTCTAGCACCATCTAATGTAAGATTGATTAATCAATCATTAATATCTAAACAACATTGCTTGATTTTTTTTTCAGTTTACTACAGAATTATAATGAGCAATTCTCTCTCTCTACTCTAGCGTCATCTTGTAATCTTAGAGTAATCAGAGGTTACAAGATGTTAGGACCAATAAATCCCCATACCCAGATGAGTTCCTGGCTTTTGCCTTTACAAATGAAAATTTTGGATTCAAAGCTGGAAGCAATACAATTATAATGTGGAAGCAACTTGACAATTTCTTTTCCATTATCAAGAGCCAATCAGCTAAATTTAAAAAACTATAAGCTTTTGAATTCAAGCCAACCTATTTGATGTTGTAGTGAGATTAACATTCTTAGCCAGAAAAGAGAAGTCTCTATGGTTAGAATAAAACTAGAAAATTACCAAGATATATAATTGTGAACACAATGTTAGATCTATATAACAATACAAGGTTTGTTTTTTAAATTTCATGTTGGCTTGATACTCAAAAATGGTAGTTAAATTGGCAGTTATAAGCACTAACTTCACATGTTTTGTTTAGATTCTAAGCCCTCATTTGGTAAAGATAGAAGCCAGAAATCAGACTGGAACAAATTGAATAGTGCTGCTATCTGGTGACTACTAATTACTCAAGCTTACATTAGTAGGATCTAGATCATAGAGGTATGGCCTTATACTAATGTTAACTGAAAAGAGAGATCAAAATGATAAGTTCTGTTGATATTAAACCTACTCTGTTTAATGAAACTAACAGATAGGTCACATATAAAGCAGATTCTGCAATAGGGTATCTACAAAGAGGATACTTGGAAGAAGATTGAAAAAGTAATAAACAACCGTGATCACAACACTTGTGAATAAAAAACTGGCAAAAAACGGATTTGGCCATCTGAAAAAAAAAAAGAAAAAAAAACAGGTTAAATACTTGTAAAAGTGATTTAAATGTAATTATCTGTTAAAGTATGCAATATAACGTATATATACACACACGATTGTAACAATTTGTGAGCCATCTTAATAGTTTAATTCTATTACAAAGCTCTCACATAATTTTTAAATCTTAATAATATTATGATCTACAATTTCACAGACTGTGCTTTCAATCTTCTTTCATCCTGGGAGCAAAATTGCTGTTTTTATGTTAAATGTATTTTTTAAAATTAATTTTTTGACTTCAAAACCTCTATTTTCCGTTATCTCCATCTGATATTTCTATGTAAGATACCATAAACTATCACATATTTGCTTAAATAAAAATTTTAATGGAAGCAAAACATCATGTCCCCCCTTATTAAAACGGCTAGAAATTCCAGAAATCTACGTAAAAAATAGTACGGTGATAAAAAAAAAAAAAACCATTAGAAAATCAAAAGAAACATTCAAAACTAAAAATATGAGAAAGATTTTAAGTAAGTAAAGATAATAAAACTTTGAGATATTCTTGTTTTCATATAAATTTACTTAATAATAGATTTATACTACTCCATAGCTACCACCTACTGTAAATTTGAATAATTAATAGATGTTATATAGTAGTGTTGTTTTACCCATACTTCCAAATTAATTTCTGCATGAAGATTATAAACCAGAAGTTAATCTACAGATATCACTAGAATAGCATTGGATAGGGGATTTAATAAGCACACCTGCATATATTGATTGCCTTAGATAGTAGAAATGGAAGTTGTAAAAAGACTTGATTTTTGAAAATCAGTATTTAAGCTGAAGTCATGTAATATTTTTGTGTAATAGATACATTTCTAACTATTTAAAATAGTCCTTATAATTAGTAAAAATTGTGAAATTTTATGGTTCATATAGATATATAAAAAAGACTGAAGACAAAATGAAAATAATCT
>JAQFVV010005248.1:0-21917 GCA_028023455.1 Epiperipatus broadwayi | reverse complement strand
AAACTACTTTTGCTTTGTTTTCAGTTCAAAAAAATTCATTCTAGATGGCGCCACAATTTAAACTTTTAAAATATGGGTGATTTATTTTGTAAATTATGTAAGGAAGGAATTGAAAATATTAGGCATTTGTTAATTGAATGTAAATGTTTGAAAACAGAAAGGGTACATATAATGAAGTTGTGGAAAAATAAATATGAAAAGAGTGATTATACAGAAAGTGAATTATTGGTTTTTATGCTGGGTTTGGGAAATGATAAGGGGGATTTAGATATAAAGGTTATAGAGTTATCAAAGATTATGTTGTTTAAATAGGATAGAGCAGACCTTGGGTAAATTTAGAGTGGGAATGTAAAGAAAGTGGCTAACCAGGTTTATCTGGGCTTAATTGTGAGATATTCTTGACTTTGTTTAGGAAAACCATAATACATCTCATCATTGACTAACTTGGCTTTAATTAAATTACAATACTTTGGTATTATTCCTGCCATGATGTATTTATTATTCTGGTGACATTTCATTTAGAATACTTATTCAAAATTTATGTTTTATAATGTCATAATAACTAAATCCTGGTATGACTAATTCATATCAACTTTTAACATATATAAGCGGCACCAAGTTGTAAAATGTGTTGACCACTGAAATTTTGTACTATCAGTGTGCCTTTTTTCCCTACTCAATAGAAATGTATTACATTATTTGTAATATTTTTATTTATTTAAAAATAGTAGTAAAGGTTGTTGTATTTGTCTTTCTTTTTTTTTTTTTGCTAAACTTTATATGTATTTACAGTTAAAAAGTTGTTATATGTATGGGGGAGGAGTTAAAAAGATATTTAATATATAAGATTAAACTTACAGTTCACTCATTTTTAGATAAACATACAACCTTATCTTACAGATCACCATTTTTTTATTTTTTTGAGTTAAAAAATTAATGAAAATCTAAAACTTTGTTGCAGATGGCCATTTAAAATATATTTATTTGTGAGAAACAGGCAAAACTCTCCATACAGTAGTGCCACTCTGTGCCAACCAGAGTAATCAGTAGATGCCAGAATGTATGCATAAAATCCCCATCTAATGCCTACTCATCCAATATCACCAGTCTAATTTCCGACTTGTGGCCTTCATCAGTGAGGATCCATGGCTTGAAACTAGTCTGGGGATATTGAATGAAAGTAAAACTAGATGGGGATTTTCACAAACTACTTTCTGGCATCCATTATAATTACTCTGGTTGGTACAAATTACTGTATGGAAGTTTGCCTCTTTATTAACAGTTATATGTTAGCATAAGAGATGGTGATCATGTGGTGTTTGAAGTGGTTTAAATATATTTTAGGGTTTTTTTTTTTATTTTTTCCTTGTTCCATAATGAATATATCTATCTCTCCATCATTAGGCTCCCATGGATTTTTTTAACATTTTGAAGTTTGTATTTCAGTGGAATATGAAAGGGTGAAGCACCTTACTGTGACTGGAGGAAAAGGCAGGCTTTGATGGCATGTATTTCTATAATAAAGAGCTAGAGTACCTGTTTTATTTAGTATTGTAATGTTTTCTTCTTTTTCAATAATAAGTATATGTCTCCATTATTTTATTTAGATTTGAACTTTCATATTATACATGGTATGATGCATTGCTCCTGGTCATGTATTGTTTTTAGGTTATGATATGTTTTGAAACAACTACTCTACTGGATCTGTAGACAAATTTTATTGATTAAGTTTGTCCATACCTTTTTTAGAATCATTATTTTACACATATTGCAAACTTAGAGTCATCAAAAATAATATATCATAGCAGGAATAATATAAGTACCTAAAATATTTATATCTAATAGTTAAATGTTAGGAAATTATGTTATCAAATATTGTGTGGAGATGATAATCTGGACCGACTGACGAGTGCTGGTTTAGCATGAAATATACAAATTGGTGATGTTTATCATGTGATCAAGTGTATCAGCCGTATGAGATAGCATGGTTGGTTGAGGGTCATGTGAAAGTCTAGTTCAAACTTCTATATATTACATATGTAAGTACAGGTATAAAAAAGCCTTACTGTAGCAAAAAATTAATATTACATCCAATTATGTAAGATTTGAAATGCAAGGCACTCTTAAAACTGGAGCCTAATTTTAAATATGAGAATTTGAACTCTGAGCTTTTAAGCTACTTCACTATCCACCTATCTCATACTACTGACAGACATGTGTATCAGTCGTATGAGATAGTGTGGATAGTGAAGTGGCTTGAAAATCTGAATTCAAATTCCCTATATATTATAAATTATTCAATTTATCGATGCTTAGAATAAGAAAATTGTACTCATTAAATTGTGAAATTTTCTTTCTATTAAAATAAATTTTCAAAAATATTTGACTTGAATTCATGTTTAATAGGACTTGAGAGATTTAATGTTATGATGCTTTATATTTTTAATAATAACATAAGGATGTTGTGTAATATATGTATATCCTTCTGGTCTATCTATCCATTATTTATTTATTATATATAGAATTTGAAAATGTGTTTATTTGTTGCTTAATAACTCAACAATTACTGTCAAGCGTTGGTGGCCTGGTGGTTAGCATAGCTGCCTTCTAAGCAAGTGGTCTGGGTTAAAACTACCGGTCAATGCATTTGACATCATACTCAACAATTATTGCATCAATTTAATAAATCTTGAACATTTTTGGAAGAATTACATAGTTTGGGAATTTTTATTTCATGATATTCAATTGTTTGAAAAAAATCGATAATTTACCCCTTTTACAAATAAAGGTCTTGGATACAGCATTTTAAAAACTAGTATCAGCAATGATCTCTAGGATTTTTACGATCTAAAAATAATATTTTCTAGAAATTTTGATGTATTATTTCACTGAAAAAAATAATATGTACTAATAAGATTGGGGCTATATTTATGGAGTTATTAAGTAATATAAATAAACTTCCAAATATTCAACTTTATATATATATATTGTAGCGTGATAAAGACGATGATGCTGGAAAATGATTAATATAATCTGGAATAAAACATAGACCAATCGTGGTCGCCATTTTTGTAATGGAATATTGATTATAATATGGGATGAAAAATATAAAAAACTTTAGTATGTCTCAGAATTAAGACATCATTCATAATAATATAAACCTAGCCTAAATGTGGAATGCCATTTTATAACAACCCTAAAAGTAGATGTGGCATTTTATAACAATCACCACCTATATAGACCATCATCTGCCAACATTGGGCAGCTAATTTATAATGATAATAATTAATCTTCTACTTCATTATCTTTCTACATTTATTCAGTCAGCATTTATCATAAATAAAAGAGATTGCTCCATAGATTTTTTTACACAAACATCTATTACTGACACAAAATGAAAATAAAAGACAATGAAGAAATGCCCTTCTGATTTAAATATTATTGATAACAGAGCAAAACATGCATCAATAAATAGCAACTCTGTTATAACCTGCATAAAATTATCCTAGACTCAGTCTTTGGTCACACTAGGCAATAACAATATTTCCAATACATAATTGTTTAGATTGCCCACTGCACTATAATAAAATACTAATGACAATCTTAAAACCTAATTTATTCGGATAGAATTTTAAATAAAAGCAAACAAACATGATCAACACATCAGATATCACTAAATCTATTCACATTCCGAGAAAATACACTGCAACAAGCAGTGAATCATATATTGTTGACCCTAAATGATGACCTATGCCTAAGACATTGATTAAAATTTTTTTTTTCTCATGTATCATAGCATTAGCAACGGGACAGCGAACCCACTAACCCAGGACAACTCCGTAAAGTAGCTGTCGCTGACCTCTCGACCACCAATGCTTGAATTTTTTAATTGGATGAAATCAAATTCAACTTAACAAATGGTTAAGTTCTGATATACTTTTACTAATCTCATATTATCTATAGTAATATAAATTTACATTAACATCCAATGATATTCTATTAAAATAAACCAGTTCCTAACTAATTATAATATTAAAAGAATGATTTATAAATCCGTAATATTTATAATGTTTAAATAAAATAATGCTCAGTTTTATATCTAATATAATAAAATTTAAAAAAATATTAATATTTCCTTCATACTTTACATTATATTGATATGCAATTGTTACTTAAGTTATGTATTAAAATGAAAGCAGCTATCAAAGAACTCGTTATCAATAAATCTATTAGATAATCCCCACATTTTACAATACCCAATCACTCCATTATTTAGAGATAGCATGGGTTTCTTTTGGATATCTATCGAATTCACATTCACACTGAAAAATTATTCATCTACTTAAATCTCCAGTCAACTACTATAAAAAATGGATTCTATAACAACTAAACTATATAAGACAATTATACTGGCAATTGTCCAAGCCAAAAGATAATGTTAAGTTATACTAATTAATGAAATTTATGTTCCCCACTTAAAAGAAGCTTAAAAGCTAATTAGGACAAATCATTCTAACCAATAATAGGGTAAGATCTATTAAGATTTTTGAAACCGGATAAAAGATAAGCCAACCCTTACTAATTAATCATGAACTAAGTTATTTATATATCTAATATTAATTTGATAAACAAACAAATATTTCAATGTAATAACAAATATAACATTTATATCTAATTGGACCTAATAATAATGTATAGAGAAAATATACACGTATGTAACTCCTATTTGACTTATCAAGATTGGTTTGATCTTGGATCAAGTTTTAAGTACAAAAATTATCTTGCAATTCAAAAGAAAAATAATTAGACAAAATTCACCAAATTTTTAATCAACTCTGAATTTATTGGTTTATAATTTTTAAAAAAAATTAATAATACTAATATATATATACACCTGGGGCTCCTTTTACGCAGACTTATTTAAAACACGATTTTGAAGTTACGTGATTCATGCCATGTTTCACCAGAAGTTGAACTCGGATAATGCGATATTACTTTAAATAATAAATTTCATGCACTTACGTTATATTTAATAGCACATTATTGGAATTTGACTTTCATCTTAGTAATTTCAATATTTTCAGTGCTTTAAATAGTGAGATTTTAATACAATAATTAAATATAAAATCATGATTTCCGCATTTTATGTATACCCAACACATTAAATTTTACAAAAGATTATAATGTAAATTTGTTCAAACATTGTGCGTGTAATTTTGCATTTTAAATCACATTCTGTTTTAGCTTTTTAAAAAAAAACATAATCAATTATTAATCATTTAGTGTCCGCCAAGTTTATTTTAAAAAAAGGTGAGTAATAGCAGTGGAGCACAATTAAATTTAACAATTAAAATTAAAATCTGATTTTTAATTGTGAAATTAACAATGTAGAAATTACTTACGGGGACTCGAAATTAATGCGTGTAAAAGCGAAATTTGATTTTTTAAAATGGAATTGAAAATTAAAAAAATTAAAGACAAAAATAAGGAATTTAATTTTGAGTTGTTAGTTTTAATTAAATTTTCCCAGCAGTGGTGAATAAATGTCTTTTTATTATCATACTGACTAAGTTCATAAACAAATTAATAAAATCTATGCATCTCAAAGATTAATTACTAATTCACGTTGTCAACAGAAAACCATTAACACAAT
Source organism: Epiperipatus broadwayi (assembly GCA_028023455.1). Taxonomy (NCBI): domain Eukaryota; kingdom Metazoa; phylum Onychophora; class Udeonychophora; order Euonychophora; family Peripatidae; genus Epiperipatus; species Epiperipatus broadwayi. Next base: position 16,264 of record JAQFVV010005248.1, on the reverse strand, counting down.
GTGAGAGTGAACTTGGCGCTGGGTGTACATTTTCCTCTTGTGAAGAATCTATTTTTTACCAGTTTGCCAAATGAAACTGTTTATCAGCAAATGGCAATAATAATTAAACGTGTATAAAAAAATGTAAATTACTGTACTGTAAATTGTGCATAAAAATATATTATTTTGAATAAAATTAAATATTAGTTAAAAAAAGTCTCTCTTGTATCAATTTTTTCAAATTTGAAATTTTTATTAGTCATATTTTATTTCCTTACTTTTTTTTTGCGTGAATTTTAAAGTAAATTTTACGTTGATGCTTTGCTTTTATGCGAGTTTTGAAAAATCACAGTCTGTATCCCCCCTTTTTCAAGGTAAGTTACATCTATTTTTGCATGATTTCATTTGCACATGTTTTCTGAGGAACCTATCTATCACATAAAATGAGACCCAGGTGTATATAAGAACAATAGCAAACGATGTATGCAATAGACTAAAATCATAGCCAGTTAAAAAAGCACAATACTACATTTCTTTAATATGTAAGTAATTGATAGTCTATCACTGTATCAAAATCAATAATGAATAAAAATAAAATATGTATATATATGAAAACTCAAAAGTGTGTTGCATAGCAATAATACTATATAAACAGAAGGATAGATTTTAAATATCTTTTTGAGATTTTTAAATAGCATATACAATGGTAAAAAAAGTGATATTAATTAATGTAATTTTTAAATAATTAAACTAACATAAAAATTCATTGTACTTAAACCCTTCTCTATACAAATATCCCCACATTAAATCTGGAACATAAAAATTTAAATATTTGAAAACATCGGATCCTATTAACCTATATCAACAGATGAGACTTTACATATTAGTAATAAGGTAATAAATCTCTGTTATTTTTTATTATGTAAGATCTATAATTACTCTTATATATCATTTAATTCTTAGTTTTAGAATAAAATATGAACAAAATGTATGTTTACATTTTTCTTTTCTTTTTTTCCCCAAATAAAAAATAAACAATGCATAATTAACCCACAACGAACATATACATTTCTCTAACTGTATCCACTGTATTCCATATAGCTCTGGTTCCTTGTTTCGAATCCTAACGTGCGAGATGATTTTCTGCTTCCATTAGAGAAGACGAGCATGAATAATAGCAAACGATTTGATTCAATTACTTTCACATTTAAATTCGTACATCATTTCTTTCAAGTATATAAATATATCTAAGCTTTAAAAATAAGATTCTTAGTCAATGATAAATTGCATCATTTAAGCTTTATTTTCCTTTTGGATAATAATGAATAAAGAGAATTCTTCTTCTATTGATAAAAATTCAATTATATTTAAATGAGTAATAGATGTTAGCTTTTTTCTTCCAAATTAGGAAAGTAAAATTTAAATTGCTTAATGTCACACATAAGTTGGAGTTAATAAATCTTATGAAATTCATTGAATCTGAAATATTACATCCATATACACATCATGGAATTTGTATTCATCACAAAAAAAAATACTGAAGAAATCCTAAATTTTAACAATGGAATATTTTTTTATAGCTGACTTGCAATACAATGCATTTGAAGTAGAGTTTTTTTCATTTGTGCTGTATTCCCTGGAATTTCATCAACTAACTGCACCAATCAAATGGGAAAATAGTTGGGTTTACCCTCCCATGATTTAAGAAATTCGGGAATCCTTGTAAGGAAATTTTAACAAGTTTTGTGAAGACAGTTAGTAATAGTTATTATAGTATAATTCAAATATTTCTTCGTCAGCGAGTAAATCGTTTTAATGCTAATAAGGATTAAAGTATTTGCAGACAACAACTGCGGATAAATACTATAGAGCTCTAAAACAAATAATTCAGGTATATTTAAATTAATGACAATTTATTGTTTATTTATTAGCAGTAATCATTTATTTTTTTATTATTTATCCCTCTTCCTTTCATATAATTTGAAAATTTAGTAGGCTATGATTTTTGTTTCACATGTTACATAACTGTTTTAAAAATAATTGTGATTTTCTACTAACATGAGTAAAAGCTATGGGCACAGCTAATATTTATCCTATAAATGAAATTAAAAATGTGAATGAATAATTGCACTTTTGGTGTAAAAAATATAATAACATTGTGTGTCAATATACATACACATATATAACATTTTCTTATAAATATTACCAAAATTCCAATTTTCTTTATGTTTGCCATAATATCCTATATTTTAGTTTGCTAAAAGTGTTTTGAAGTTTGGACAAATTATATATTTATATAAACATTTCCTATATAAATTCAAATTTAATATTACACACAAATTAATTTCCCATCTAATTAATAATTTAGTTTACATTTTATATTTACAAAGAAACTAAAATTAAAAGGAATAAACATTGTTATCAATTTCTATGAAATGTTAAATTACTTTTAAAATTTTAAACTCCCTAGAAATTTATATTGCTTTTCCTTATGTATATAGATTTATAAAACTGTGTTTTTTTTCTTGCTGATTGTATATCTTTATTATAAATAGTACCTCATGTTTTATTTAAATGAAAGTTAATTAATAACTGATGGGAGAAATCTTTATCTCAGACAATTAATATGTTATTGTTCTGTAATATTTCATCAGCTAAATCACAGTAAAATTTTACAGAAAAAATTTAAACTGGGATTTAGAACCCCCCTCCAAACACCAATAGGCTTATTAATAATACCAAAGATAAAAGAAACAATGAAGAAAACCCCAGGTGGTATATATAATTGTGTGACCTCAAATGAGGTGTGATTTGGTTTATTATGGGGAAATTCATGCCACAGTCAGCAATAGATTGGCTCAGCACAAATACACACATGCAAGAGCAATAACCAAAAATGAAGGCAGCCTAGACATTTGCTGACCACCAGTAAGAGCTCAACCACAGATTTGAACCCTCCAAGGCTGACATTTTATGCACGGAAAGGAATAATATCAAGAGAAAAATTAACGAAGCTTGCTTCATCACCAGCGATGCCAAATCAATAAATAGAAGCAACATTCTGTTTTGCCATTTCTAAAAAATGGATAGTATAGAGCAATTTGCATACATGTGCATATAACTAATAATCTGAAAAGACTATGAATATGGAGCAACAAGGTATCTGAAAGTGCTAAGTCTGCAAAGTAGAATATATAAAAAAAAAGTCTACAAATTATTACATAAATGCATAAGTATATTATTAATTAAATCACATAAGCATTATCTTAACTTTATAAAATAAAGATAAGCCTGATTTAAAAAAAAATTATTCCACAGGAAGTTACAGCTGGTCAGAATAATTTCCTAGGGAAAGGTCTTTATTTACTATCTGATTTCAGTAGGATTGTATAGGGTATAATGATACGATGATTTAGAAATGTATCTTTGTCCATTTGTTTGTTGGTCCATCACTCGTGTGCAACCATCATGGACAATTTAAATAATTAATTTAGCATTTTGAAATGGTTAATTTGCCATAAAAGCGATATTTTAATATATGATTTTTTTCTATAGTATAGGCTTTTTAATACCTCCATGTCTGATATGTAATATATAGGGTTGAATTTGACTGTAATAAATTATAAAAAGGAAATAGCCAAATGGCTTTATTGCTCAACTGTTCATAAGACGTTCAAGTCCTGTAAGTGTGGATCTAAGAACCTTACATTCTAAAATCGGACCCTCAACCATGCCACTGTGTTTTTAACCACAAATTATAAAAAAAATAAAAGAACTTTTAAGCCTTTAGCAATAATATATTGAAATATTTTTTAAAAAAATTATTTTTAATAAATAACACATTTTTAAATAAACAGAGTATAATAAATCAATATGTCAGGTGATTCTCCATTCAAAACCTATTTTCTCCTCTTTTTATAATAAAAAAAAAACGTCTCTATTCAACATTAAGTTCAAATTTATTTCTGTTTCTTTTTTCCTTAAATAAAATTTTAACTATAAGTTCTTGATATTTTTTACATCTATAGAAAAATGTCAAATTATTTATTATTGAGCTATTTTCAAATAAAATCAAATATATAACACCTAATATATTTTTCAAAAATGAGAATGTTACACAATTAAAATTCTTTTTCTTTTTTAAATCGAAAATTCAAATATCAATTTTTCAAGAATAAAATAAAATAATTTTCTATCCTGTTCAGAATGGCAAAAAAATTTTGTGAATAAAATAAATCAACAAGTAATATATATATATATGATATTGTTAAAATATTGTATAAATTTTATAAATTGCATATTTGTAAAAAAAAAAAAAAAAGTATAATAAAATAAAATAATTAAACTATAAACCAGGTCATTTCTCTCTCTCTCTCTCTCTCTCTCTCTCTCTCTCTCTCTCTCTTTTTTACTCTTTCTCTCTTGGTCTCTCTGTCTCTCTCTCTCTGTGTCTGTCTGTCTGTCTGTCTCTTTCTCTCTCTCTCTCTCTCTCTCTCTCTCTGTCTGTCTGTCTGTCTGTCTGTTCCTGTCTATTTTTTTCTTTCTTTATATATATACATTGAAAACAAAGGATTTCTTAGAGAAGTACTGCATCAATTCATTTTGAGGATGAGTTATATGCGATTAAATGTTTAGAGAGTATTGACCTTTCAACAAAATAAGATTTGTCTTCAACTGGATAAAAGATTACTTTTAGTTACTAAAGTATGTGCCCTTACAGTGGATAACAGAATACCTCTTCTACCCATTTGAAGGGAAAGGTTCTTTATTCAAATTAATGCGTAATACAGATCAAATTTATGGTCTCTACAGTAAGTATTCATTGTAATGAAAATATAAAGGATTTTTTGGGATAGATGTACAAATTATTTTTTACTACATCAAACAACATTTTAAAATACTCATGGCAGACTAATACAAGAATTTTTAAAAAAATCAAAAATGAAAGTGCTGTAGTAAATCTCATTTAGGTATGATGACAAAAGTGGGACAGAATACAGATGTGGACTTTACAGGGAAACAATGTACGGTAAAAATTATTTTTTTGAGAAAATCCTGTAAATGGAAATAAAGATGAAAATATTCACATATAGAATTGAATTATATTTGAACTATAACAAAAAATATGTGTTTCAACATTCCAATCTTTTTAATAGATTAAACACAAAATTGACCACCATAGTAGAGATATAAGAATATGCTAAAGTAAAAAGTAGAGACCACAAAATTTAGACACAGACACATGATTTAGTCAATTTTACACCAATTTTGTGGTACCAAAAGCATGAAAAATGATATTGAAAATAAGGGTCTTGTTCTTGTTTGCAAGTTATAAAAAAAAATATTTACAAAAAAGTTGGAAAATAAAAAAATTGTGCTGTTTGGGAGAATTCAGGCACCTTTCTCCCTGTATTCCATTATAATTTACAATTTTTACTTCACAGTTATATATATACTATTACAATTGTATATTGATATCAAATCTTTTTGTTCCTGATGATAGTCTTTCTGATATAAAAGTTTTAAAATACTGCACTTATTCTTGAACTACTATCTCATAAGCTGTATTATGCTTTGGAAGAAAATGATGGTTGCTTCACAGATACACAAATTAGAAGTATGTCCGCATTACATTGCTTAATTATATGTTTGTGTGTGTTCATGTTAGGTATCAAAAAATTTAATTTGTGTTATTTTACATTCAACATGCTGAAATATATTTTATTATATAAGTGTTGATGTAGCTTTTGATCAGTTTTTACTGCACTTGTGGTAATGTTGTATCTGCCTCTGAAGTAAATATCGTATCAAAGCAGTTATATAACAATTTGTAATTTTTATACCTATAAAAGTAAAGAGAAGGAGATCAAGACATATTATGAGTTCCTCATTTTTGTTTAATACCTATTTAACCAATATATGGTCCTGTCTGCATGGGAAAGAAATTTTCAAGACATTTTAGAATTAGTCAATGATATTGGAGGCAACCAAATAATCACATTATAGAGCAGAAGAAATACTGCAAAACAAAAAAAGAGAAAAGCAATCTTGGAGACAATCAAAAAAATAATATTCAGAAAAGATAATCAAAATATAACCCAAATAATGGTAATAACAAGGGACATGATAATAAGTAACAGATGCTATATATCATGTGCAGGATATAATGCACAAGGATGCTGAAATAACATGTCAAATTATTGATGAACCAGAGGAATTAGACCAAAAAATAAATGGACAAAAAAACTTTTGGATGAAAATATGCAAAAATGAAAAAAGTATGAGGAAACTAATAAATCAAAATAATGAAGAATGGAAGAAAAGAAATTGAAAAAGGCAGTCAATAGTATCTTTATATCACTTCTGCAATGCGCTTTATAATTATATAATAAAAAAATCCCATTCCAGAATCTACCAAATTCACAATGGTCCAAAGTGTACTTGAACTAAACATATACGTAAACTGGCAAACTATCACCAATCAATCATAAATTTGTATTGAATGTTTTTGAGAAAGTGGCACAAGCACACTGAAAGAAATAAATAACCTACTATGAATCTTGGTATTGCCTAAAGACACTTTTGTTGCTGACAACAATACTTTTATGTATTTCTATTCTGAAGAAAGTGATCTTACTTTCTGTAACAATATCAATGCTAATATAACTGTTTTGAATATCACATGCAATCCTCAATGAATTGTTTTTTATTAAAACAGGCCAAACTCACTATACGTGATTGCCACACACAGCAAGCTAGAGTAATCAATGGATGCCAGAAGGCTTGTGCATAAACCCCCCATCTAATGCCTACTCATCCAATATCCACACAGACTAGTTTCTGGCTTAGTGGCCTTCATCAATGAGAAGCCTTGGATCTGCAGGGAAACACTGCAATACGTATAGTGAGTTTTGCCTTGTTTAAACAACAGTTACACACAAAAGCATAAAAAGTGGTGGTCATGTGATGTTTATTGGCTTAAAATGGATTTATTTATAAAATCTTCAAGGGTCAGCTTAAAAGCTTTCAGTTTTTTCATAATAATAATGTACAATCTTTTGGTTTTTATTGGCATAAGTTTTATTAAAAAATATATATTTCTTCATGAAAAAACTCTTTTAAACCTATGCAATATAAGAAACCAATGAAAAACAATGTCTGTTGTTAGCTATACCAATTCTTAAATAGTGACAAAAATCCAATCAACTCATGTGGGCAGATCTTGTTAAAACTCACCAGTTATACTGTGTTTATATATTTTTTTGCTTTTAGAAATAATGTTTACAGCTGAAAAAATAAATGTGATACAAACAAAAGTAACATCTAAATCTTTGTTACATATATTTACATTAATAATATATTTGCTGCAGTCAAAAGCAACACACATACATATATTTTCAACTTTTGCTATTTCGGGTAATCAATGAATCCTTAGATGTTGGGTGACAGCTAAATCCACTTTATCATTGTGGAATGTTGGATTTTAACACACACATTTACAAACTTCAATTGTTTACTTTACTTAATACTATCCAAGTTAATATATATGAGAATCAAATGTATAAAATATTGAACTTACATCATCTTTATAGCTTCATAAAAAGTTTATTTGTGTTTAAAATTTATGGAGTATACAAATAAAATATCATTATTATCATAAACTGTATAAAAAAGTTTTTTAAAAAAATTAAATAAATATATGTACTATAGATATGTATATTGAATATTTTTTTCTACTGATGATGTGTAATAGCCATAAACTAGTCTGATAATTTGGTTAGCATTAATATATATTGTCTGTTCATTATTTATTTAGTATGTATTACTTCTCTTAATGCAACATTTTTCAAAATTTGTGTATCACTTCATGTAAAAAAAATTATGGAGCCCTACACGGTAATTTTATCATGTGTCTATCAAAAATACTGCTATTGATGAAGATTTTACAATTAGAACTAGTATTATATCTAATAGCTATTTTACTATTTGTAAACTTAAGAGGCTTGGGATCAATCAACTAATAATTTTATGAAATAACTAAATCACCTAAATTGAAGCCAATGAATTGGGAAAGTCATTATAAGAAAAGTAAGGAAATAGATGTTTTCTTTTTTTAAGTCTGAAGAAAACTGTTTTACTACTGAAAGCTAAAACATGTTTAATTTTGTTTTACTACCAGTATGCAAGACACATATTTTGCAGTAACCAAAAAATAAAAAGTTAGAATTAAACATATGTAATTAAAGAATTGAAGTGTGTTTTCTTAAACACCACTACATTATCATCACTGTTACTGCAGAGAAACTCAGATGATAAATATATAATTAAGACCCTGCACTAATCTGAAATAACTGAAGTCAGTAAAGATAAAAGAATATACAGAAAATGAAAGAAAAAATAATGCTTTTAGCATATATATATATATATATATATTGTGCCTTTTTGTATGGGTCACCATCTAATTTTTGTGCTAATCTGTTAAAAATTTTAAATTTAAAATATATTTGAATATGTGATGTTAATTTTGCTTATGGGAATATTTCAAAAGGTTTAATTAAAGCAATCTATGAGTATTTGATATGTGAAATTGTGCTGAAATTGAGAGACATTTTAATGATGATTATTATAATATATGGTTGGAAAAACTGGCCATAGTTAATACTGCATTAATATATTTAATAAGTAGGTATTTAAAACTAAAAGTGTTTAAAAGACAAGTTAAAATTAAATGCATATATTTATTGTTGATAAAATAATGTTATAAAAGAATATAAATACGTTAATTATTATAAATACTTAAATAGAAGATTAATATTTGATTTTATAATATCGAATTATTAATTTAAAATCTGTTATAATATCTTATTTATTTTTAAAATAAAAATATTTATTTTAAAAATGCAATTGTTAGTTATTTTTAGATTATGAGAAGCGTTTCTTTTGTTGTAAAAAACAGATGTTAGTTAAATACGCACACACATGCTTGGAAGTTATCTAATAAAGTTGCATAACTATTTTAAAAATCATGTTATAAAATTTATAAATAATACGTGAGCTATCACGAAATAAAATAAAGATAAATCAATGTAGAATATTAAATCTGATTTTTAAGGTATTGCTTTAAAAATATAACGTATAAAAAAGACTTGGTGTATTTTAAATAATCTTATAAAAGTTTAAATTAGATCAAGTAAATAAGAATATTTTAAAAATATTTAGTGGATTTAAATAAACGATAAGAATTATTTTTAAAAAATTTAATAATGTAATAAATATTAAATATTAAATAAGTCATTATTTATTTTTAATTTTGTGTTGTTGGTAAATATGTAAATAAGCCAGCAAGTTGATTGTTTAAATGTACCAATCAAATGGGAAGTTTCTTCCAGTATAAAAGCTTAGTTCAATTGTTAGGAGAGGACTCTGTGATTGAATTTTCAAGTTAATTGTGTTATTAAAAAATAGCTACGTAAATTTTATAGACGCTTATAAAATCATTTTTCAAAATTATAAGAGTGTCTTATAAATAATTTATAAAAGTTTTAAATGATAGACATGCAGTGTTAATTTAATTTTTCCTATCAATCGTCTCTATATTAAGCTCAATTTACAAGCAAATGGTCATGGAAACATCATATATAGTGATAATATATCGGAAACTTTATACTAGAGATATGACAAACGCTGGATTGGTTCGGAAAGTTACGAGATGGAGAAAAGTAGTATTTTGGACAGTATATAATTTTAAAAGCTAATTGCTATTGATTATTAAAAATAGATATTTTAAAGAATAAAATACTTCTTTATGAAGAAAGTATTTTTGCAAGCTATAAATTTAAATATATATCTTAAATAAAGATATTAGAAATAAAAATAGTTTTATAAATACTTGCCTTGTTAAGTCTTTATGTTTTAAAAGACTGAATGTTGACAATTTTAAAAGGCAAATAAATTGAAAATATAATTAGCTAAAAGTCTTAATATAATAAAAATCATTATATGGAAATGATCTAAACGCTGGTCGTTTTAGATGAAGAAAATTAATCTTACCTAGATATTTTGTTAAGGAATGCGCAAGTAAAGCATACATGGACGTCCAAGTCAATTAGAATAATTAAATGATAATTTTTCATAAACTATAGACTAATATAAGATAATAATTTTAAATAATATTTTTCAAGAACTGAATCCGGATCAGATAAACTATTTTAATTTTATTTTATTTTTATGGAGGAGTTGATTAACTTTTATTTATTTTAAAAGAACGTTTTCATTTTTCATAAACTTTTAAAAAAACACGTGATGGACCGGAAAACGGAAATGGTGTTTTAGTGAATGTGTACCTAGGATTAAAGAACTATTATGGTGAAAAGAAGACATCGCTGGAGTTACGTAATATGAATTCTGTTTTATTTATCTAACATAAAAATTAAATATTATTAATTTATTAAAATAAGATAGGTACATTTCTTAAAATAATAACTAAAAATAATATAATAATTAATTGCATAAGTTTATTTTATAATTAATATAACACGGAATATGTTAAAGAATGATCGTGAGTGTAAATGTGAATTATTTTTATGAAGCTGTAATTCCGAAGAATATTGGAAGATGGACTGTACATTAAATCATTATTGATGGTAAAAATTGTATAATAATAATAATTTTTATGTATTTAATATGTTTTCTTTAGACCAACCAAATGATATGTTATTGTTGAATGAATGTATAAATATTTTAAAATACATACATATTATATTGGCAGTGACAGTTTTATTTAAATATGCATAATTTGAATTTATGATATAAATACGATGCAACATTACATAAGAAGCTTAGAAATAATTATATGATTCTTTCGTAAATAAATTTTAATATTTTGTTTATGTTATAGTATTAGAATTATATTTGTTATTCATAGGTAATTATTTTATTGCAAGATAGGAAGAGATTTGAAAAGTCTATATTTTATTTTTATTTTATTGGATAGATGAAGTTAAGTTTTATGTAGAAGTTTATATTTGAGTTGAAGATTTACCGAATATTAGATGATGAAGTATAAATAGTTGGGATAATTAGTATTTATTTAAATTTGGTGATTGTTTTTCCGAAAGTTTAAATAAGTTTTAGAGGATATTTTTGTAGAAAGAAAGTTATTAAGAAGGAGTAGAATAACACATAAAGTAAAGTAATAATTTTACATAAAAAAAGAATCATAGAATTTATCTAATATAATACTTTATGAATTTGAAATTAATAAATAATTTTAATATTATTATTTAACGGTACATATATGTAATGCATATTTGATAAAACATGTAGCATGAATTGCATTAAATGAAATATAAAATTATAATTAATTATTTGTTATTACATTATAAAGATACATTAGTTCCTATATTGTGCTATTAAAGTAATGTTGATAGTAAAGTAAACACATACTAGTACATGATGTAATGAATAACAGTAACACTTAAGTAATGTAGCAATTTAATTAGTAAAGTTTAATTGTTTACATATGCTACATAAATATTGTTTACATAAATTTTTCTGTGTAGTAATTGAAGTTCACTGATATTTATTTAAAGTTTAAGTTTTAAAAGCATACTTCAATGTTATTAGTACAGCATTTTAAAGAATGTATAATTACTTAGTAGGAGTATGAACTAATGACATTGTAAACATCTTGTATTATTATTTTCTTATTTTTATTTTCTTTATTTTCTAATTTGAACTGTAAATATTGTAAATAAATTCTTAATCAAAGTTAATGTAAATAAATTTGTTTAATTTGTTTTAAAAAGTGTGTCGAGTTCATTATTTTGCACCACAGCATTTGACAACAGATAGTTTGAACAAACATAATATTTGCACAATATGAATTTATTATTATTATTTAGAAATAAACACAATATTTTCTTGATATCATTTTATAAGAATTGATTGACATTAACATATAATATTATTATGGTCATAGGGTAATTGTAATGCACATTATAAGAGTACAATATTATTTATTGCCACAGATTATTGAATTATAAGATTTTGGTCTATTCAAAATAAAGATACTATATGAAAATAAAGGATATACATATGATTATTTATTTAATAATTGATGATATAAAAAATAGATAAAATTAAGTTATACTCTAAGACTAGTATTGTATATTATTATTAAAATAAGTTAGGTGTATTTAGGTTTGATATAAAATCCCTTATCATACTTATTTACATGAATAGTTATTACCTTAAAATTATTAAAAGAGCCTGAGATTATTTAATTATATTTTTCTTCATAAAAGTTAAGATTTATTTATTTATTACATTTAAAGATAGTTTATTTTATTTAAAGCCATAAGAATGATGCAGATGTAGTAGTAAGTTAATAAGGAAGTAATAGTATTCTTATGCCATTGAAACAATGTCTTGGGAGATATTGACTCAATGTAAATCTACTTATTGCTTTTGTAACTTTACTACAGTCTCATGATTTTAAAAATACTTATTTAATTAGTACATATTATAGAAATATATTGATTTTGATAATTGATAATAAATTTAATTAGAATATGATAATTTAAAAGTATATTAAAGATAGATATGCAAATTTTAATTAAGCATAATAATTTAATTGAGTTAATCGTATTTCAAACTATATTATACATCGAGAAGTAAGGGTACAATATATTAGAATTAACATATATATATATATATATATATATATATATATATATATTGTAACAGGATGGGGGGTATCAGATTGTGTAAGGAAAACATTTGTACTGGGTGATGGCAAAACATCAACAACCCCAAGTAAATACAAAATCTCTGAGAGATCATTGAGTGATCAGCCAGCTAATTCAGAAGTGCAACTAAAAGCATAATTATAAATTCATCAATCAGCATTATCAATAAGTCAAAATAAGTATGAGTACTACTCAAAATACCATTCATCATCATCACTGGGAATAAACAAATCAGTACCAATATATCAACAGTCAACCTTGATTGGATGTAAAATGGGTCTTCTGTGACCAGGCTACCTATTGAGCCTTTGCAAGCTTGGGCAATTATTTAAACCTTACTTTGCAGTGCATAAGAATCAAAAATTGAAACAACAATGCTGGGACATTTAAAACATGCTGATCATCATCAATGCTCAGGCCACTTGTACTGGCCAACTATAAACAACTTTTAAATAAGGCAAATAAAATATAGTGCATGGGCTTTAAAGAGTATTCTCTTTTGTGCCAACCAGAATGATGATTGATCATTGCTGGATGCCCCAAAAGCACTAAGTACATCACCATTTATCCATGCACGAATCTAGCTCAGAGAACACAAGCTCTATTACTGTACATGACCAAGAGATGATGAAAACAATTTTAACAATTAAATAAGTTTATTAATAACAAAAAAAAAGATATTTAAGGTCTTATAAAATAAAATTACACACATATAAGCTTTCTGATTTTGATTACAATACAAAATTGTAAATGATCACATTGAGATTTAAATAATTACTATTCAAAATTTAAATTGTAACATGGATTTACTACATATATGTGTGCACAGACGTGCGATTTCTATTATACAATTAATCTATTTCAATAGACATTCAATAACAACAAAAAATGATTAAAATTTACATGTGTTATAATTGACAATATATGCACATATACGTGTGTGCATGAAATAAACAGAATATATGATTTAAAATTTAATTTTAGTTTATAAGTTCTTTTTTTTATCAAACTAAATAAAGTCAACTTTTGTTTGACAGGTACTTGTTGAATAATTATCAGCATTCTTAGACCCCAATTTAAAAAATTTGCCTTTACGATTTTAATTCAAACAAAATTATGCTTGCATTTGTATATTCTTCTTTTTAATGTCTTTTTTTCTAGTCTAAAGGATTTTTGGAAATCTTTTCCTTGACTATTAATTATAACTTTGTTTGTAATTTTTTTTTCTTAAATTGACAAAATATAACTTTAAACAGTTTTTCCTCTTTTTAATAAACGATTTTAAACTGATATCATTTTATAGAATAAAAAATATATAAATTTTAAGACATCTTTCTGCTTGGTGAGTTAATGCTGATGAAGTAGGCAAGGTGAGATAGCAAAAAGGAACACAGGAAGTGCAGCTCCCCATGACATAATAAAGCAGAGAGCCAAGCTGGACTATCAGTATACAAAGCTTCCATGACATCATGAGTAAGCACCTCACTTTTAAGCACTGCCTATTCTAAGTACCTAGACAGATCATCCTCAAAGAGTAGTATCCAGAAAAAAAATAAAAGCCATTGCGCCATCCCTGCTCATCTCTGTGAGACTTGGGGTTATAAACGAGGTCTATTCATGAATCCAAGACTATTCATGAGGCCTATATATATTCACCACTGGACTACTCTGGGAGCTCCACATCCAGGTCTAGACAGTGCCGGAGTCTATACTTCAGAGCATCATGAACACACTGCATCCCAGACAGCCCCGCCTAACTATACACCCACCATAAAACATAAAAAGTACAAATTCATGCATCACTTTCAAAATGTCATTTTACTAAAGAAATTATTTGAAAATTCATTATTATATATAGCCTCTACTCACCACAGCTCTATATATGTTTATCTGGGCTTTTCTGCCTTTAGATAGTCAGCATATATATAATTATTTATTTAGCAAGCTGGTTCTTTGGTCCATTAGAAAAATATAATCCATGTTTGTTGTCATCATCAGGTGAAAGTATGCAACCCATGTATAATCTTGATCTGTAGTTGATCTCTTTCTATCTAGGATTATTTCAGGCAAGCAGCTGTCTTGGTTTGATAGATTTCAGGCAAAAGCAACCATCCTCCACATTTAAGGCTATGAATTTCAGCATAAAAAAGTGGGTCATTTTCTCCATGTAAATTCAAACTCCTTACAAGGGAAAAGTCTATTATCTTGCCTTCAGCTACATCAGTTTATGGTAGCTATTCTTCAAAATCTATGGTCAGCTAAAAACCAACTGCTGCACTTCATCAAGTTGCAACAAAATATTATAACCAATGTGAATTTCAGCTGACCATTCTTACAAAAATTTTATCCAGACTGGAGCTAATTTTGTTATTAGCCCTCTTTATAGAATCATCTAAGGTGATAATAACACCTTCATTGAAAACAGAGTTTTTATTTTTATCTCTCTAATCCCTTTAAAAACATACATGTTTTTATTTAGGGGATTTCTAATAGATAAAAATTTTGCTTTAATTAATTAAAAATTTCAAATATAAGTATGGTGTTTTTACATTTCAAAATCAGAATTTATCAGACCTTTTTAAAATGCTTAATCTTACAATAAAATATCATTTTTAAACCTCCAGAGTTACTTAACCCTTTACTTATTATTATTTTATTTCAGTGAATGTAGAAAATATCTCACAATAATTTTTGTCCGTGTTTATTATTCTAGTTTTCCTTCACTTTATATATGTATGTACACACTTACATATATATATATATATTGTGATACAACATTTTTAATGAATGCTTTCTAATGAAAATCTTGGATTTTGTGGAGTAATCCACTTTAAATCAACTTAATTAAAAAGCACTAAAACTAGGACAACTGCCCCAGGTCAAGAGTCAAAGTAAACTGTTAGACCTACACATTCAAAAGAAGGACGTTCTGCAGTTTATAATTATAGGTAGGTTCATTCTGGGGAATTTGAAAAAAAACTCCTGAACATAATGTTTGATTTGTTGGTTTAATTTTTCAGCAGTATAAGATTACGCATTAATTTACAAGTTTGGAAAGAAATTACTCATGCAGATACTCTTTATCCCATTTTCCAGATGCTTGTGAATTCCAGAAAAAATGTATAGAAATAAATTACATTTGATACTTAGAAGCAAAAAACTGTAAAATGGTTCCAAAGTTGAAAAAATGAAATAATGATTCTGAATATTATTTTGCTTGGAGAATTTGGATTTGTATAGATAAAAAGTTGAACAAATTACATTGCTGGACATATCTGGAATGCTTTATGAAAGCCTATCTACATGTAGTGGCTGTAGTTCTAATGATGAATTAAATGCTCATACCATCAGCAGATCAGAAGCCAGTAATCAGTTTGTTACACCAAGGACATCCAGACATTGTGTGAATGGAAACCTTAACTGGGTTGTCTATTTTAATCAGATTATTAAAAAATAGTTATGAACTGTGTTGAGTGCCAGTCTACTGCTGATTTACCTCCAAAGACTTTTGATTTGTGGCAAAAGTGTCATCACCA
>JAQFVV010005247.1:1560-22196 GCA_028023455.1 Epiperipatus broadwayi | reverse complement strand
ATGAAATACGTAATATTAACGTCCAATGCATTGGATTCATTGCATACCTTTGCTGATACACGAAGGTAATGACGACCAGCTTGCAGGTGAAAGGCAATAAACAGTAGAATTCCCTTCTAACGTAAAGCCATCATCACACTGATATGAAGCCATTCCATAGGTCTCATTCAAAAATGAGGAAATGACAGACGCCTTTGGGACATCAGGCACAGAGCTACATTTTACTGAAAACCAAAAAACATATTTCGTAAATAAGATATTAATCACAACTTAATGGATTTAAAAAAAAAATTTTCAAATTGGACCAGATGTATAGAGGATTTACAGCTGGACACATGTAAAACCTACATATTATAGCTAAACACACATTAAGCATAAGAAAAACACTTTTCTATTCGACACAAAAAAATCACATATAAAGAAACCATTAAAAAAAATATAACTTTGGACAGGAAATAAAAATTTCAAATTGCTATAATTTTTGAGCAACAATAAAAAATTAGAAACAGGTTATAGTCTTACAGAGACAATTAGGAAGATCCTTCCACAATCCTTCCGAAGTACAATGTACCTCTGATGACCCATTCAGAGTAAATCCTTCTTTGCAATGATAAAACGCTATTTCATCTGCTACAGAGAAGTTCAATATTGCATTTGGTACTGCGGGTGGAGGTTCACATTTCGTAACTAAAGAAATAGAAAAACCAAGCATGTACTATAAATAAATGATAAATCAAACTTAGATTAAAACAAGTTTTACATGGAAAACTGATCATAGAAATATATTCCAATTCTTTAATTATTAATTTCACAAAATTCTTTACAGAAGAACAATGTAATGTAACATCTCTTGTAAAAATGAAAAAAAAATTAGCTACACATAATGGCAGGTCTGACCATTGTGCATGAAACAGCCAAAGAACTTTAGATGGTCCAAATAAATTAAACCTATCCACACATTGGTAAAAAGCTACAGTTTCATTTGAAAATGTAATAAGTAAGTTTTCAACATGGAGTGGTGAATCACACAATACATAAATTCCACAAAAAAAAAAAAAACATACTATTTTGCAGAATACTACAATATTTCCCATGTCATAACAAAAAACTTTAGAAGCAAATTTACAAAAAAATCATTATTAATCAAATACCATTATTAACTTCCAGTGCATTGGATTTATAGCATACCTTTGCTGACACATGAAGGTAATGATGACCAGGTTCCGGGTGAAAGGCAATAAATATCAGAATTCCCTTCTAATGTAAAACCGTCATCACACTGATATGAAGCCATTCCATAGGTCTCATTCAAAAATGAAAAAATGACAGACGCCTTTGGGACATCAGGCAGAGAGCCACATTTTGCTGAAAAACAAAAAATATATTTCATGAATAAGATATTAATCAGCATTCAATAGCCTTTAAAAAAAATTTTCAAGTTAGGATCAGATGTAGACGATTTGTAGCTGGACACATGTAAAGCCTACATATTATAGTTAACACACATTAAAAAACATAAGAAAAAACTTTTCGCTTCGAGAGAAAAATATAACATATAAATAAACCATTAAATAAAATATAACTTTGAACAGTAAATGAAAATTTCAAATTGCAATAATTATTGAGCAAAAATAAAAAACTAGAATCAGGTTATAAACTTACCGACACAATTAGGAAGATCCTTCCACAATCCTTCTGAAGTACAATGTACCTTTGATGACCCATTCAGGGTAAATCCTTCTTTGCAATGATAAAATGCTATTTCATCTGCTACAGAGTAGTTCAATATTGCATTTGGTATTGCAGGTGGAGGATCACATTTCTTAGCTAAATAAATAGAAAAACCATGCATATACTATAAATAAAAGATAAATCAAACTTAGATTAAAACAATATTTATATGGAAAACTTATCATACAAATATATTCCAATTCTTTAATCATTAATTTAACATAATTCTTTACAGAAAAAACTTGTCATGTAACACCTCTTCGAAAAATGAAAAAACTGTAGCTAGACATAATGGTAGTTCTGACAACTGTCAGTGGACCATAGAAACCACTTCAGTTGGTCCAAATAATCTAAAGTCATCTACACAATGGTAAAAAGCTACAGATTCATTTGGAAATGTGATGACTGATTTTTGAACATGGAGTGGTGAATCACATAACATAAAATTAGAAACAAAAAAAACAACTTTGCTAAATACTACACTATTTCAAATACTACAATATTTCTCATGTCCTAACTAAAAAAATCTAGAAAGTAATTTACAAATAGATCATTGTTAATGAAATACGTAATATTAACGTCCAATGCATTGGATTCATTGCATACCTTTGCTGATACACGAAGGTAATGACGACCAGCTTGCAGGTGAAAGGCAATAAACAGTAGAATTCCCTTCTAACGTAAAGCCATCATCACACTGATATGAAGCCATTCCATAGGTCTCATTCAAAAATGAGGAAATGACAGACGCCATTGGGACATCAGGCACAGAGCTACATTTTACTGAAAACCAAAAAACATATTTCGTAAATAAGATATTAATCACAACTTAATGGATTTAAAAAAAAAATTTTCAAATTGGACCAGATGTATAGAGGATTTACAGCTGGACACATGTAAAACCTACATATTATAGCTAAACACACATTAAGCATAAGAAAAACACTTTTCTATTCGACACAAAAAAATCACATATAAAGAAACCATTAAAAAAAATATAACTTTGGACAGGAAATAAAAATTTCAAATTGCTATAATTTTTGAGCAACAATAAAAAATTAGAAACAGGTTATAGTCTTACAGAGACAATTAGGAAGATCCTTCCACAATCCTTCCGAAGTACAATGTACCTCTGATGACCCATTCAGAGTAAATCCTTCTTTGCAATGATAAAACGCTATTTCATCTGCTACAGAGAAGTTCAATATTGCATTTGGTACTGCGGGTGGAGGTTCACATTTCGTAACTAAAGAAATAGAAAAACCAAGCATGTACTATAAATAAATGATAAATCAAACTTAGATTAAAACAAGTTTTACATGGAAAACTGATCATAGAAATATATTCCAATTCTTTAATTATTAATTTCACAAAATTCTTTACAGAAGAACAATGTAATGTAACATCTCTTGTAAAAATGAAAAAAAAATTAGCTACACATAATGGCAGGTCTGACCATTGTGCATGAAACAGCCAAAGAACTTCAGATGGTCCAAATAAATTAAACCTATCCACACATTGGTAAAAAGCTACAGTTTCATTTGAAAATGTAATAAGTAAGTTTTCAACATGGAGTGGTGAATCACACAATACATAAATTCCACAAAAAAAAAAAAACATACTATTTTGCAGAATACTACAATATTTCCCATGTCATAACAAAAAACTTTAGAAGCAAATTTACAAAAAAATCATTATTAATCAAATACCATTATTAACTTCCAGTGCATTGGATTTATAGCATACCTTTGCTGACACATGAAGGTAATGATGACCAGGTTCCGGGTGAAAGGCAATAAATATCAGAATTCCCTTCTAATGTAAAACCGTCATCACACTGATATGAAGCCATTCCATAGGTCTCATTCAAAAATGAAAAAATGACAGACGCCTTTGGGACATCAGGCAGAGAGCCACATTTTGCTGAAAAACAAAAAATATATTTCATGAATAAGATATTAATCAGCATTCAATAGCCTTTAAAAAAAATTTTCAAGTTAGGATCAGATGTAGACGATTTGTAGCTGGACACATGTAAAGCCTACATATTATAGTTAACACACATTAAAAAACATAAGAAAAAACTTTTCGCTTCGAGAGAAAAATATAACATATAAATAAACCATTAAATAAAATATAACTTTGAACAGTAAATGAAAATTTCAAATTGCAATAATTATTGAGCAAAAATAAAAAACTAGAATCAGGTTATAAACTTACCGACACAATTAGGAAGATCCTTCCACAATCCTTCTGAAGTACAATGTACCTTTGATGACCCATTCAGGGTAAATCCTTCTTTGCAATGATAAAATGCTATTTCATCTGCTACAGAGTAGTTCAATATTGCATTTGGTATTGCAGGTGGAGGATCACATTTCTTAGCTAAATAAATAGAAAAACCATGCATATACTATAAATAAAAGATAAATCAAACTTAGATTAAAACAATATTTATATGGAAAACTTATCATACAAATATATTCCAATTCTTTAATCATTAATTTAACATAATTCTTTACAGAAAAAACTTGTCATGTAACACCTCTTCGAAAAATGAAAAAACTGTAGCTAGACATAATGGTAGTTCTGACAACTGTCAGTGGACCATAGAAACCACTTCAGTTGGTCCAAATAATCTAAAGTCATCTACACAATGGTAAAAAGCTACAGATTCATTTGGAAATGTGATGACTGATTTTTGAACATGGAGTGGTGAATCACATAACATAAAATTAGAAACAAAAAAAACAACTTTGCTAAATACTACACTATTTCAAATACTACAATATTTCTCATGTCCTAACTAAAAAAATCTAGAAAGTAATTTACAAATAGATCATTGTTAATGAAATACGTAATATTAACGTCCAATGCATTGGATTCATTGCATACCTTTGCTGATACACGAAGGTAATGACGACCAGCTTGCAGGTGAAAGGCAATAAACAGTAGAATTCCCTTCTAACGTAAAGCCATCATCACACTGATATGAAGCCATTCCATAGGTCTCATTCAAAAATGAGGAAATGACAGACGCCTTTGGGACATCAGGCACAGAGCTACATTTTACTGAAAACCAAAAAACATATTTCGTAAATAAGATATTAATCACAACTTAATGGATTTAAAAAAAAAATTTTCAAATTGGACCAGATGTATAGAGGATTTACAGCTGGACACATGTAAAACCTACATATTATAGCTAAACACACATTAAGCATAAGAAAAACACTTTTCTATTCGACACAAAAAAATCACATATAAAGAAACCATTAAAAAAAATATAACTTTGGACAGGAAATAAAAATTTCAAATTGCTATAATTTTTGAGCAACAATAAAAAATTAGAAACAGGTTATAGTCTTACAGAGACAATTAGGAAGATCCTTCCACAATCCTTCCGAAGTACAATGTACCTCTGATGACCCATTCAGAGTAAATCCTTCTTTGCAATGATAAAACGCTATTTCATCTGCTACAGAGAAGTTCAATATTGCATTTGGTACTGCGGGTGGAGGTTCACATTTCGTAACTAAAGAAATAGAAAAACCAAGCATGTACTATAAATAAATGATAAATCAAACTTAGATTAAAACAAGTTTTACATGGAAAACTGATCATAGAAATATATTCCAATTCTTTAATTATTAATTTCACAAAATTCTTTACAGAAGAACAATGTAATGTAACATCTCTTGTAAAAATGAAAAAAAAATTAGCTACACATAATGGCAGGTCTGACCATTGTGCATGAAACAGCCAAAGAACTTCAGATGGTCCAAATAAATTAAACCTATCCACACATTGGTAAAAAGCTACAGTTTCATTTGAAAATGTAATAAGTAAGTTTTCAACATGGAGTGGTGAATCACACAATACATAAATTCCACAAAAAAAAAAAAAACATACTATTTTGCAGAATACTACAATATTTCCCATGTCATAACAAAAAACTTTAGAAGCAAATTTACAAAAAAATCATTATTAATCAAATACCATTATTAACTTCCAGTGCATTGGATTTATAGCATACCTTTGCTGACACATGAAGGTAATGATGACCAGGTTCCGGGTGAAAGGCAATAAATATCAGAATTCCCTTCTAATGTAAAACCGTCATCACACTGATATGAAGCCATTCCATAGGTCTCATTCAAAAATGAAAAAATGACAGACGCCTTTGGGACATCAGGCAGAGAGCCACATTTTGCTGAAAAACAAAAAATATATTTCATGAATAAGATATTAATCAGCATTCAATAGCCTTTAAAAAAAATTTTCAAGTTAGGATCAGATGTAGACGATTTGTAGCTGGACACATGTAAAGCCTACATATTATAGTTAACACACATTAAAAAACATAAGAAAAAACTTTTCGCTTCGAGAGAAAAAAATAACATATAAATAAACCATTAAATAAAATATAACTTTGAACAGTAAATGAAAATTTCAAATTGCAATAATTATTGAGCAAAAATAAAAAACTAGAATCAGGTTATAAACTTACCGACACAATTAGGAAGATCCTTCCACAATCCTTCTGAAGTACAATGTACCTTTGATGACCCATTCAGGGTAAATCCTTCTTTGCAATGATAAAATGCTATTTCATCTGCTACAGAGTAGTTCAATATTGCATTTGGTATTGCAGGTGGAGGATCACATTTCTTAGCTAAATAAATAGAAAAACCATGCATATACTATAAATAAAAGATAAATCAAACTTAGATTAAAACAATATTTATATGGAAAACTTATCATACAAATATATTCCAATTCTTTAATCATTAATTTAACATAATTCTGTACAGAAAAAACTTGTCATGTAACACCTCTTCGAAAAATGAAAAAACTGTAGCTAGACATAATGGTAGTTCTGACAACTGTCAGTGGACCATAGAAACCACTTCAGTTGGTCCAAATAATCTAAAGTCATCTACACAATGGTAAAAAGCTACAGATTCATTTGGAAATGTGATGACTGATTTTTGAACATGGAGTGGTGAATCACATAACATAAAATTAGAAACAAAAAAAACAACTTTGCTAAATACTACACTATTTCAAATACTACAATATTTCTCATGTCCTAACTAAAAAAATCTAGAAAGTAATTTACAAATAGATCATTGTTAATGAAATACGTAATATTAACGTCCAATGCATTGGATTCATTGCATACCTTTGCTGATACACGAAGGTAATGACGACCAGCTTGCAGGTGAAAGGCAATAAACAGTAGAATTCCCTTCTAACGTAAAGCCATCATCACACTGATATGAAGCCATTCCATAGGTCTCATTCAAAAATGAGGAAATGACAGACGCCTTTGGGACATCAGGCACAGAGCTACATTTTACTGAAAACCAAAAAACATATTTCGTAAATAAGATATTAATCACAACTTAATGGATTTAAAAAAAAAATTTTCAAATTGGACCAGATGTATAGAGGATTTACAGCTGGACACATGTAAAACCTACATATTATAGCTAAACACACATTAAGCATAAGAAAAACACTTTTCTATTCGACACAAAAAAATCACATATAAAGAAACCATTAAAAAAAATATAACTTTGGACAGGAAATAAAAATTTCAAATTGCTATAATTTTTGAGCAACAATAAAAAATTAGAAACAGGTTATAGTCTTACAGAGACAATTAGGAAGATCCTTCCACAATCCTTCCGAAGTACAATGTACCTCTGATGACCCATTCAGAGTAAATCCTTCTTTGCAATGATAAAACGCTATTTCATCTGCTACAGAGAAGTTCAATATTGCATTTGGTACTGCGGGTGGAGGTTCACATTTCGTAACTAAAGAAATAGAAAAACCAAGCATGTACTATAAATAAATGATAAATCAAACTTAGATTAAAACAAGTTTTACATGGAAAACTGATCATAGAAATATATTCCAATTCTTTAATTATTAATTTCACAAAATTCTTTACAGAAGAACAATGTAATGTAACATCTCTTGTAAAAATGAAAAAAAAATTAGCTACACATAATGGCAGGTCTGACCATTGTGCATGAAACAGCCAAAGAACTTCAGATGGTCCAAATAAATTAAACCTATCCACACATTGGTAAAAAGCTACAGTTTCATTTGAAAATGTAATAAGTAAGTTTTCAACATGGAGTGGTGAATCACACAATACATAAATTCCACAAAAAAAAAAAAAACATACTATTTTGCAGAATACTACAATATTTCCCATGTCATAACAAAAAACTTTAGAAGCAAATTTACAAAAAAATCATTATTAATCAAATACCATTATTAACTTCCAGTGCATTGGATTTATAGCATACCTTTGCTGACACATGAAGGTAATGATGACCAGGTTCCGGGTGAAAGGCAATAAATATCAGAATTCCCTTCTAATGTAAAACCGTCATCACACTGATATGAAGCCATTCCATAGGTCTCATTCAAAAATGAAAAAATGACAGACGCCTTTGGGACATCAGGCAGAGAGCCACATTTTGCTGAAAAACAAAAAATATATTTCATGAATAAGATATTAATCAGCATTCAATAGCCTTTAAAAAAAATTTTCAAGTTAGGATCAGATGTAGACGATTTGTAGCTGGACACATGTAAAGCCTACATATTATAGTTAACACACATTAAAAAACATAAGAAAAAACTTTTCGCTTCGAGAGAAAAAAATAACATATAAATAAACCATTAAATAAAATATAACTTTGAACAGTAAATGAAAATTTCAAATTGCAATAATTATTGAGCAAAAATAAAAAACTAGAATCAGGTTATAAACTTACCGACACAATTAGGAAGATCCTTCCACAATCCTTCTGAAGTACAATGTACCTTTGATGACCCATTCAGGGTAAATCCTTCTTTGCAATGATAAAATGCTATTTCATCTGCTACAGAGTAGTTCAATATTGCATTTGGTATTGCAGGTGGAGGATCACATTTCTTAGCTAAATAAATAGAAAAACCATGCATATACTATAAATAAAAGATAAATCAAACTTAGATTAAAACAATATTTATATGGAAAACTTATCATACAAATATATTCCAATTCTTTAATCATTAATTTAACATAATTCTTTACAGAAAAAACTTGTCATGTAACACCTCTTCGAAAAATGAAAAAACTGTAGCTAGACATAATGGTAGTTCTGACAACTGTCAGTGGACCATAGAAACCACTTCAGTTGGTCCAAATAATCTAAAGTCATCTACACAATGGTAAAAAGCTACAGATTCATTTGGAAATGTGATGACTGATTTTTGAACATGGAGTGGTGAATCACATAACATAAAATTAGAAACAAAAAAAACAACTTTGCTAAATACTACACTATTTCAAATACTACAATATTTCTCATGTCCTAACTAAAAAAATCTAGAAAGTAATTTACAAATAGATCATTGTTAATGAAATACGTAATATTAACGTCCAATGCATTGGATTCATTGCATACCTTTGCTGATACACGAAGGTAATGACGACCAGCTTGCAGGTGAAAGGCAATAAACAGTAGAATTCCCTTCTAACGTAAAGCCATCATCACACTGATATGAAGCCATTCCATAGGTCTCATTCAAAAATGAGGAAATGACAGACGCCTTTGGGACATCAGGCACAGAGCTACATTTTACTGAAAACCAAAAAACATATTTCGTAAATAAGATATTAATCACAACTTAATGGATTTAAAAAAAAAATTTTCAAATTGGACCAGATGTATAGAGGATTTACAGCTGGACACATGTAAAACCTACATATTATAGCTAAACACACATTAAGCATAAGAAAAACACTTTTCTATTCGACACAAAAAAATCACATATAAAGAAACCATTAAAAAAAATATAACTTTGGACAGGAAATAAAAATTTCAAATTGCTATAATTTTTGAGCAACAATAAAAAATTAGAAACAGGTTATAGTCTTACAGAGACAATTAGGAAGATCCTTCCACAATCCTTCCGAAGTACAATGTACCTCTGATGACCCATTCAGAGTAAATCCTTCTTTGCTGGAGTTCAATGATAAAACGCTATTTCATCTGCTACAGAGAAGTTCAATATTGCATTTGGTACTGCGGGTGGAGGTTCACATTTCGTAACTAAAGAAATAGAAAAACCAAGCATGTACTATAAATAAATGATAAATCAAACTTAGATTAAAACAAGTTTTACATGGAAAACTGATCATAGAAATATATTCCAATTCTTTAATTATTAATTTCACAAAATTCTTTACAGAAGAACAATGTAATGTAACATCTCTTGTAAAAATGAAAAAAAAATTAGCTACACATAATGGCAGGTCTGACCATTGTGCATGAAACAGCCAAAGAACTTCAGATGGTCCAAATAAATTAAACCTATCCACACATTGGTAAAAAGCTACAGTTTCATTTGAAAATGTAATAAGTAAGTTTTCAACATGGAGTGGTGAATCACACAATACATAAATTCCACAAAAAAAAAAAAACATACTATTTTGCAGAATACTACAATATTTCCCATGTCATAACAAAAAACTTTAGAAGCAAATTTACAAAAAAATCATTATTAATCAAATACCATTATTAACTTCCAGTGCATTGGATTTATAGCATACCTTTGCTGACACATGAAGGTAATGATGACCAGGTTCCGGGTGAAAGGCAATAAATATCAGAATTCCCTTCTAATGTAAAACCGTCATCACACTGATATGAAGCCATTCCATAGGTCTCATTCAAAAATGAAAAAATGACAGACGCCTTTGGGACATCAGGCAGAGAGCCACATTTTGCTGAAAAACAAAAAATATATTTCATGAATAAGATATTAATCAGCATTCAATAGCCTTTAAAAAAAATTTTCAAGTTAGGATCAGATGTAGACGATTTGTAGCTGGACACATGTAAAGCCTACATATTATAGTTAACACACATTAAAAAACATAAGAAAAAACTTTTCGCTTCGAGAGAAAAATATAACATATAAATAAACCATTAAATAAAATATAACTTTGAACAGTAAATGAAAATTTCAAATTGCAATAATTATTGAGCAAAAATAAAAAACTAGAATCAGGTTATAAACTTACCGACACAATTAGGAAGATCCTTCCACAATCCTTCTGAAGTACAATGTACCTTTGATGACCCATTCAGGGTAAATCCTTCTTTGCAATGATAAAATGCTATTTCATCTGCTACAGAGTAGTTCAATATTGCATTTGGTATTGCAGGTGGAGGATCACATTTCTTAGCTAAATAAATAGAAAAACCATGCATATACTATAAATAAAAGATAAATCAAACTTAGATTAAAACAATATTTATATGGAAAACTTATCATACAAATATATTCCAATTCTTTAATCATTAATTTAACATAATTCTTTACAGAAAAAACTTGTCATGTAACACCTCTTCGAAAAATGAAAAAACTGTAGCTAGACATAATGGTAGTTCTGACAACTGTCAGTGGACCATAGAAACCACTTCAGTTGGTCCAAATAATCTAAAGTCATCTACACAATGGTAAAAAGCTACAGATTCATTTGGAAATGTGATGACTGATTTTTGAACATGGAGTGGTGAATCACATAACATAAAATTAGAAACAAAAAAAACAACTTTGCTAAATACTACACTATTTCAAATACTACAATATTTCTCATGTCCTAACTAAAAAAATCTAGAAAGTAATTTACAAATAGATCATTGTTAATGAAATACGTAATATTAACGTCCAATGCATTGGATTCATTGCATACCTTTGCTGATACACGAAGGTAATGACGACCAGCTTGCAGGTGAAAGGCAATAAACAGTAGAATTCCCTTCTAACGTAAAGCCATCATCACACTGATATGAAGCCATTCCATAGGTCTCATTCAAAAATGAGGAAATGACAGACGCCTTTGGGACATCAGGCACAGAGCTACATTTTACTGAAAACCAAAAAACATATTTCGTAAATAAGATATTAATCACAACTTAATGGATTTAAAAAAAAAATTTTCAAATTGGACCAGATGTATAGAGGATTTACAGCTGGACACATGTAAAACCTACATATTATAGCTAAACACACATTAAGCATAAGAAAAACACTTTTCTATTCGACACAAAAAAATCACATATAAAGAAACCATTAAAAAAAATATAACTTTGGACAGGAAATAAAAATTTCAAATTGCTATAATTTTTGAGCAACAATAAAAAATTAGAAACAGGTTATAGTCTTACAGAGACAATTAGGAAGATCCTTCCACAATCCTTCCGAAGTACAATGTACCTCTGATGACCCATTCAGAGTAAATCCTTCTTTGCAATGATAAAACGCTATTTCATCTGCTACAGAGAAGTTCAATATTGCATTTGGTACTGCGGGTGGAGGTTCACATTTCGTAACTAAAGAAATAGAAAAACCAAGCATGTACTATAAATAAATGATAAATCAAACTTAGATTAAAACAAGTTTTACATGGAAAACTGATCATAGAAATATATTCCAATTCTTTAATTATTAATTTCACAAAATTCTTTACAGAAGAACAATGTAATGTAACAGCTCTTGTAAAAATGAAAAAAAAATTAGCTACACATAATGGCAGGTCTGACCATTGTGCATGAAACAGCCAAAGAACTTCAGATGGTCCAAATAAATTAAACCTATCCACACATTGGTAAAAAGCTACAGTTTCATTTGAAAATGTAATAAGTAAGTTTTCAACATGGAGTGGTGAATCACACAATACATAAATTCCACAAAAAAAAAAAAAACATACTATTTTGCAGAATACTACAATATTTCCCATGTCATAACAAAAAACTTTAGAAGCAAATTTACAAAAAAATCATTATTAATCAAATACCATTATTAACTTCCAGTGCATTGGATTTATAGCATACCTTTGCTGACACATGAAGGTAATGATGACCAGGTTCCGGGTGAAAGGCAATAAATATCAGAATTCCCTTCTAATGTAAAACCGTCATCACACTGATATGAAGCCATTCCATAGGTCTCATTCAAAAATGAAAAAATGACAGACGCCTTTGGGACATCAGGCAGAGAGCCACATTTTGCTGAAAAACAAAAAATATATTTCATGAATAAGATATTAATCAGCATTCAATAGCCTTTAAAAAAAATTTTCAAGTTAGGATCAGATGTAGACGATTTGTAGCTGGACACATGTAAAGCCTACATATTATAGTTAACACACATTAAAAAACATAAGAAAAAACTCTTCCGATCTTCGAGAGAAAAATATAACATATAAATAAACCATTAAATAAAATATAACTTTGAACAGTAAATGAAAATTTCAAATTGCAATAATTATTGAGCAAAAATAAAAAACTAGAATCAGGTTATAAACTTACCGACACAATTAGGAAGATCCTTCCACAATCCTTCTGAAGTACAATGTACCTTTGATGACCCATTCAGGGTAAATCCTTCTTTGCAATGATAAAATGCTATTTCATCTGCTACAGAGTAGTTCAATATTGCATTTGGTATTGCAGGTGGAGGATCACATTTCTTAGCTAAATAAATAGAAAAACCATGCATATACTATAAATAAAAGATAAATCAAACTTAGATTAAAACAATATTTATATGGAAAACTTATCATACAAATATATTCCAATTCTTTAATCATTAATTTAACATAATTCTTTACAGAAAAAACTTGTCATGTAACACCTCTTCGAAAAATGAAAAAACTGTAGCTAGACATAATGGTAGTTCTGACAACTGTCAGTGGACCATAGAAACCACTTCAGTTGGTCCAAATAATCTAAAGTCATCTACACAATGGTAAAAAGCTACAGATTCATTTGGAAATGTGATGACTGATTTTTGAACATGGAGTGGTGAATCACATAACATAAAATTAGAAACAAAAAAAACAACTTTGCTAAATACTACACTATTTCAAATACTACAATATTTCTCATGTCCTAACTAAAAAAATCTAGAAAGTAATTTACAAATAGATCATTGTTAATGAAATACGTAATATTAACGTCCAATGCATTGGATTCATTGCATACCTTTGCTGATACACGAAGGTAATGACGACCAGCTTGCAGGTGAAAGGCAATAAACAGTAGAATTCCCTTCTAACGTAAAGCCATCATCACACTGATATGAAGCCATTCCATAGGTCTCATTCAAAAATGAGGAAATGACAGACGCCTTTGGGACATCAGGCACAGAGCTACATTTTACTGAAAACCAAAAAACATATTTCGTAAATAAGATATTAATCACAACTTAATGGATTTAAAAAAAAAATTTTCAAATTGGACCAGATGTATAGAGGATTTACAGCTGGACACATGTAAAACCTACATATTATAGCTAAACACACATTAAGCATAAGAAAAACACTTTTCTATTCGACACAAAAAAATCACATATAAAGAAACCATTAAAAAAAATATAACTTTGGACAGGAAATAAAAATTTCAAATTGCTATAATTTTTGAGCAACAATAAAAAATTAGAAACAGGTTATAGTCTTACAGAGACAATTAGGAAGATCTTTCCACAATCCTTCCGAAGTACAATGTACCTCTGATGACCCATTCAGAGTAAATCCTTCTTTGCAATGATAAAACGCTATTTCATCTGCTACAGAGAAGTTCAATATTGCATTTGGTACTGCGGGTGGAGGTTCACATTTCGTAACTAAAGAAATAGAAAAACCAAGCATGTACTATAAATAAAAGATAAATCAAACTTAGATTAAACCAAGTTT
This sequence comes from Epiperipatus broadwayi, assembly GCA_028023455.1. Classification (NCBI taxonomy): domain Eukaryota; kingdom Metazoa; phylum Onychophora; class Udeonychophora; order Euonychophora; family Peripatidae; genus Epiperipatus; species Epiperipatus broadwayi. Next base: position 7,690 of record JAQFVV010005247.1, on the reverse strand, counting down.
TACATGGAAAACTGATCATAGAAATATATTCCAATTCTTTAATTATTAATTTCACAAAATTCTTTACAGAAGAACAATGTAATGTAACATCTCTTGTAAAAATGAAAAAAAAATTAGCTACACATAATGGCAGGTCTGACCATTGTACATGAAACAGCCAAAGAACTTTAGATGGTCCAAATAAATTAAACCTATCCACACATTGGTAAAAAGCTACAGTTTCATTTGAAAATGTAATAAGTAAGTTTTCAACATGGAGTGGTGAATCACACAATACATAAATTCCAAAAAAAAAAAAAAAAACATACTATTTTGCAGAATACTACAATATTTCTCATGTCATAACAACAAACTTTAGAAGCAAATTTACAAAAAAATCATTATTAATCAAATACCATTATTAACTTCCAGTGCATTGGATTTATAGCATACCTTTGCTGACACATGAAGGTAATGATGACCAGGTTCCGGGTGAAAGGCAATAAATATCAGAATTCCCTTCTAATGTAAAACCGTCATCACACTGATATGAAGCCATTCCATAGGTCTCATTCAAAAATGAAAAAATGACAGACGCCTTTGGGACATCAGGCAGAGAGCCACATTTTGCTGAAAAACAAAAAATATATTTCATGAATAAGATATTAATCAGCATTCAATAGCCTTTAAAAAAAATTTTCAAGTTAGGATCAGATGTAGACGATTTGTAGCTGGACACATGTAAAGCCTACATATTATAGTTAACACACATTAAAAAACATAAGAAAAAACTTTTCGCTTCGAGAGAAAAATATAACATATAAATAAACCATTAAATAAAATATAACTTTGAACAGTAAATGAAAATTTCAAATTGCAATAATTATTGAGCAAAAATAAAAAACTAGAATCAGGTTATAAACTTACCGACACAATTAGGAAGATCCTTCCACAATCCTTCTGAAGTACAATGTACCTTTGATGACCCATTCAGGGTAAATCCTTCTTTGCAATGATAAAATGCTATTTCATCTGCTACAGAGTAGTTAAATATTGCATTTGGTATTGCAGGTGGAGGATCACATTTCTTAGCTAAATAAATAGAAAAACCATGCATATACTATAAATAAAAGATAAATCAAACTTAGATTAAAACAATATTTATATGGAAAACTTATCATACAAATATATTCCAATTCTTTAATCATTAATTTAACATAATTCTTTACAGAAAAAACTTGTCATGTAACACCTCTTCGAAAAATGAAAAAACTGTAGCTAGACATAATGGTAGTTCTGACAACTGTCAGTGGACCATAGAAACCACTTCAGTTGGTCCAAATAATCTAAAGTCATCTACACAATGGTAAAAAGCTACAGATTCATTTGGAAATGTGATGACTGATTTTTGAACATGGAGTGGTGAATCACATAACATAAAATTAGAAACAAAAAAAACAACTTTGCTAAATACTACACTATTTCAAATACTACAATATTTCTCATGTCCTAACTAAAAAAATCTAGAAAGTAATTTACAAATAGATCATTGTTAATGAAATACGTAATATTAACGTCCAATGCATTGGATTCATTGCATACCTTTGCTGATACACGAAGGTAATGACGACCAGCTTGCAGGTGAAAGGCAATAAACAGTAGAATTCCCTTCTAACGTAAAGCCATCATCACACTGATATGAAGCCATTCCATAGGTCTCATTCAAAAATGAGGAAATGACAGACGCCTTTGGGACATCAGGCACAGAGCTACATTTTACTGAAAACCAAAAAACATATTTCGTAAATAAGATATTAATCACAACTTAATGGATTTAAAAAAAAAATTTTCAAATTGGACCAGATGTATAGAGGATTTACAGCTGGACACATGTAAAACCTACATATTATAGCTAAACACACATTAAGCATAAGAAAAACACTTTTCTATTCGACACAAAAAAATCACATATAAAGAAACCATTAAAAAAAATATAACTTTGGACAGGAAATAAAAATTTCAAATTGCTATAATTTTTGAGCAACAATAAAAAATTAGAAACAGGTTATAGTCTTACAGAGACAATTAGGAAGATCCTTCCACAATCCTTCCGAAGTACAATGTACCTCTGATGACCCATTCAGAGTAAATCCTTCTTTGCAATGATAAAACGCTATTTCATCTGCTACAGAGAAGTTCAATATTGCATTTGGTACTGCGGGTGGAGGTTCACATTTCGTAACTAAAGAAATAGAAAAACCAAGCATGTACTATAAATAAATGATAAATCAAACTTAGATTAAAACAAGTTTTACATGGAAAACTGATCATAGAAATATATTCCAATTCTTTAATTATTAATTTCACAAAATTCTTTACAGAAGAACAATGTAATGTAACATCTCTTGTAAAAATGAAAAAAAAATTAGCTACACATAATGGCAGGTCTGACCATTGTGCATGAAACAGCCAAAGAACTTCAGATGGTCCAAATAAATTAAACCTATCCACACATTGGTAAAAAGCTACAGTTTCATTTGAAAATGTAATAAGTAAGTTTTCAACATGGAGTGGTGAATCACACAATACATAAATTCCACAAAAAAAAAAAAAAAACATACTATTTTGCAGAATACTACAATATTTCCCATGTCATAACAAAAAACTTTAGAAGCAAATTTACAAAAAAATCATTATTAATCAAATACCATTATTAACTTCCAGTGCATTGGATTTATAGCATACCTTTGCTGACACATGAAGGTAATGATGACCAGGTTCCGGGTGAAAGGCAATAAATATCAGAATTCCCTTCTAATGTAAAACCGTCATCACACTGATATGAAGCCATTCCATAGGTCTCATTCAAAAATGAAAAAATGACAGACGCCTTTGGGACATCAGGCAGAGAGCCACATTTTGCTGAAAAACAAAAAATATATTTCATGAATAAGATATTAATCAGCATTCAATAGCCTTTAAAAAAAATTTTCAAGTTAGGATCAGATGTAGACGATTTGTAGCTGGACACATGTAAAGCCTACATATTATAGTTAACACACATTAAAAAACATAAGAAAAAACTTTTCGCTTCGAGAGAAAAATATAACATATAAATAAACCATTAAATAAAATATAACTTTGAACAGTAAATGAAAATTTCAAATTGCAATAATTATTGAGCAAAAATAAAAAACTAGAATCAGGTTATAAACTTACCGACACAATTAGGAAGATCCTTCCACAATCCTTCTGAAGTACAATGTACCTTTGATGACCCATTCAGGGTAAATCCTTCTTTGCAATGATAAAATGCTATTTCATCTGCTACAGAGTAGTTCAATATTGCATTTGGTATTGCAGGTGGAGGATCACATTTCTTAGCTAAATAAATAGAAAAACCATGCATATACTATAAATAAAAGATAAATCAAACTTAGATTAAAACAATATTTATATGGAAAACTTATCATACAAATATATTCCAATTCTTTAATCATTAATTTAACATAATTCTTTACAGAAAAAACTTGTCATGTAACACCTCTTCGAAAAATGAAAAAACTGTAGCTAGACATAATGGTAGTTCTGACAACTGTCAGTGGACCATAGAAACCACTTCAGTTGGTCCAAATAATCTAAAGTCATCTACACAATGGTAAAAAGCTACAGATTCATTTGGAAATGTGATGACTGATTTTTGAACATGGAGTGGTGAATCACATAACATAAAATTAGAAACAAAAAAAACAACTTTGCTAAATACTACACTATTTCAAATACTACAATATTTCTCATGTCCTAACTAAAAAAATCTAGAAAGTAATTTACAAATAGATCATTGTTAATGAAATACGTAATATTAACGTCCAATGCATTGGATTCATTGCATACCTTTGCTGATACACGAAGGTAATGACGACCAGCTTGCAGGTGAAAGGCAATAAACAGTAGAATTCCCTTCTAACGTAAAGCCATCATCACACTGATATGAAGCCATTCCATAGGTCTCATTCAAAAATGAGGAAATGACAGACGCCTTTGGGACATCAGGCACAGAGCTACATTTTACTGAAAACCAAAAAACATATTTCGTAAATAAGATATTAATCACAACTTAATGGATTTAAAAAAAAAATTTTCAAATTGGACCAGATGTATAGAGGATTTACAGCTGGACACATGTAAAACCTACATATTATAGCTAAACACACATTAAGCAAGATCGGAAGAAAAACACTTTTCTATTCGACACAAAAAAATCACATATAAAGAAACCATTAAAAAAAATATAACTTTGGACAGGAAATAAAAATTTCAAATTGCTATAATTTTTGAGCAACAATAAAAAATTAGAAACAGGTTATAGTCTTACAGAGACAATTAGGAAGATCCTTCCACAATCCTTCCGAAGTACAATGTACCTCTGATGACCCATTCAGAGTAAATCCTTCTTTGCAATGATAAAACGCTATTTCATCTGCTACAGAGAAGTTCAATATTGCATTTGGTACTGCGGGTGGAGGGTTCACATTTCGTAACTAAAGAAATAGAAAAACCAAGCATGTACTATAAATAAATGATAAATCAAACTAACTTAGATTAAAACCAAGTTTTACATGGAAAACTGATCATAGAAATATATTCCAATTCTTTAATTATTAATTTCACAAAATTCTTTACAGAAGAACAATGTAATGTAACATCTCTTGTAAAAATGAAAAAAAAATTAGCTACACATAATGGCAGGTCTGACCATTGTACATGGAAGAGCCAAAGAACTTCAGATGGTCCAAATAAATTAAACCTATCCACACATTGGTAAAAAGCTACAGTTTCATTTGAAAATGTAATAAGTAAGTTTTCAACATGGAGTGGTGAATCACACAATACATAAATTCCAAAAAAAAAAAAAAAAAACATACTATTTTGCAGAATACTACAATATTTCTCATGTCATAACAACAAACTTTAGAAGCAAATTTACAAAAAAATCATTATTAATCAAATACCATTATTAACTTCCAGTGCATTGGATTTATAGCATACCTTTGCTGACACATGAAGGTAATGATGACCAGGTTCCGGGTGAAAGGCAATAAATATCAGAATTCCCTTCTAATGTAAAACCGTCATCACACTGATATGAAGCCATTCCATAGGTCTCATTCAAAAATGAAAAAATGACAGACGCCTTTGGGACATCAGGCAGAGAGCCACATTTTGCTGAAAAACAAAAAATATATTTCATGAATAAGATATTAATCAGCATTCAATAGCCTTTAAAAAAAATTTTCAAGTTAGGATCAGATGTAGACGATTTGTAGCTGGACACATGTAAAGCCTACATATTATAGTTAACACACATTAAAAAACATAAGAAAAAACTTTTCGCTTCGAGAGAAAAAAAATAACATATAAATAAACCATTAAATAAAATATAACTTTGAACAGTAAATGAAAATTTCAAATTGCAATAATTATTGAGCAAAAATAAAAAACTAGAATCAGGTTATAAACTTACCGAGACAATTAGGAAGATCCTTCCACAATCCTTCTGAAGTACAATGTACCTTTGATGACCAATTCAGGGTAAATCCTTCTTTGCAATGATAAAATGCTATTTCATCTGCTACAGAGTAGTTCAATATTGCATTTGGTATTGCAGGTGGAGGATCACATTTCTTAGCTAAATAAATAGAAAAACCATGAATATACTATAAATAAAAGATAAATCAAACTTAGATTAAAACAATATTTATATGGAAAACTTATCATACAAATATATTCCAATTCTTTAATCATTAATTTAACATAATTCTTTACAGAAAAAACTTGTCATGTAACACCTCTTCGAAAAATGAAAAAACTGTAGCTAGACATAATGGTAGTTCTGACAACTGTCAGTGGACCATAGAAACCACTTCAGTTGGTCCAAATAATCTAAAGTCATCTACACAATGGTAAAAAGCTACAGATTCATTTGGAAATGTGATGACTGATTTTTGAACATGGAGTGGTGAATCACATAACATAAAATTAGAAACAAAAAAAACAACTTTGCTAAATACTACACTATTTCAAATACTACAATATTTCTCATGTCCTAACTAAAAAAATCTAGAAAGTAATTTACAAATAGATCATTGTT
>JAQFVV010005246.1:0-22315 GCA_028023455.1 Epiperipatus broadwayi | reverse complement strand
TAAAAGTTTAAGGCAAGCATTTTATTATTAAGATATTATAAACAGTCATATTAAATGATTGAAGCAATATTCTATCACAAGGTTATATCTAAATAAACTCTCATTATAATTAATAAGATGTATATTAACATTGGCTGCAGAAAAGAGTTTGCTATTAACTGAAAGAAGACCCTTTGATTCCTCTTGGAGGCCTTAAAGGAACTGAGCTGGGCAAATTCCTAATGTCAACCCCATATGTTCTTGGAGTTGCAGCTGTCATTACTATGTGATTATTCATATAGTATACGAACATGAATGGGCTGCTCACCAACATGCATTAGCCAGCATGGTGAGATTATTGCCCATTTATGACTGAGTTTAAGATCAAGAGACACCATGGTCTTTTTTCTCAGTTGCCTAATAAGGCAAAATGAATGTTTGCGTAAATGATAAACATTTTTCCAATAGATATATACAATTATGAGACAAAAATAAATCATGGCCCTTATTCCCAGGAGTCTGTAAAGTCACCAACTAAGGCAATGGTTGACTGAAGGCAAAGGAGCTTAAAATCCCCTGATTATGGACCCAGGCTGCAATTTGATGATGACTTTTTATTTAGGTACGTACAACTGCAGATTACTTTCAAGTGAAGGAAGATTGCAAGAATTAAAAAACTGTCTTATATTAAATGGGACATTATTGGACTTTGTGAAGTTAGAAGAAAAGGTTAAGAGACAATTGATTTAAAAAGTGGACTGCAGATCACATTCAAGTGAAGGAAGATTGCAAGAATTAAAAAAACTGTCTTATATTAAATTGGACATTATTGGACTTTGTGAAGTTAGAAGAAAAAGATCAAGAGACAAGTGATTTAAAAAGTGGACATGTACTCTATTACAAAGGCACAAATATTGGAAATACAAGTGGAGTAGGATTCATTATAAATAAAAAGTGGAAGAACAACATTGTGGAGATTGATGGTGTATAGGACAGAATGGCAAGATTAGTTATACAATTTGATAGCAGATACCAAATGCAGATAATTCAGGGTTATGCCCCAACAAGTTCTTATTGTGATGAAGTAGTAGAAGATTTTCATATGGATGTACAAAAGGCTTTTGATCAGAGTAAACAACATTTTAAAATTGTTATAGGAGACGTTAATGCTAGAATTGGTAAACAAATGAAAGATGAAAGTGCTGCATGTAATTTTGGATATGGTAATAGAAATGTGAAAGAACATAGACTTGTGGAGTTTGCAGAAAAAGAAAAACTTTATATTATGAATTCTTTTTTTGAGAAAAATGTTAAAAGAAAATGGACATGGAAGCATCCAAATGAAGGTAGAGCAGAATTGGATTATCTTTTGACTAACAGAAAATACATATTTCAAGATTGTAATGCTGCTAATAAATTTAAGACAGGAAGTGATCATCTATTAGTAAGATGTAAGATACATGTTCATGCAAAACTAAAAACTAGAGAGACAAAAATTATTAAGAAAAACAATATTTACAGTTGATATTCCTAATCTTCAGAAACATTTTAATCAATTTAAATTAGAACTTACAAGTCAGTTTCAAGTATTAGTAGATTTTGAACATGATTCAGATTTGAATGAAATTAACATGAAAATAACTGATACACCTTTAAAAACTACAACAAAGATAGCTGGTAAAAAAAAGCAGCAATAGACCAATAAAATTTCTACTGAGACTAGAGAATTTATGAAAAAAAAGGAATATATAAAAATGATGCATTAAAAAGGATTGAACATCTCAAATTTTGTAAAATGTTGCGGAAAAGAGTTGAAAATGATATAAGAAAGTATAAATGTGAACTAGCAAGAAAAGCTGTAGAAAAGAATAAGTCTCAAGAGTGTAAAACAACATTTTGGTATTGGTAGAATATGTATCTGCAATAAGAAAAAAAGATGGAATTATGACTAAAAAGAGAGATGACATCACGAAATGGGTAGAAGACTTTTATTAGAATTATATAGTCATAAAGAACAAGTACCCCTTATATCTACTACATCTTCCGAATTGCCCAGAATTTGGCATGAAGTGAGACACGTGATTAAATGTATGAAGAAACGAAAGGCTCCAGGTAATGATGGAATTATAATTAATATATTAAAAAAGCAGGTGAATAAATAGAAGAAATTTTAGCAAAGTTATATACCAAATGTCTAAATGATAAAGATGTACCAGATGATTGGAAGAATGCTGTATTAATATTTTAAAAAGGTTATAAAGATATTCGAAATTACAGACCTATCAGCCCTTTTATCAGTTTTATACAAAATTTTTACCAAGATAATTACAACTCGTCTATAGAGAACATTGGATTTCCACCAACCAATGAGAACAAGCTGGATTTAAAAGTGGTTATAGTAAAGTAGATAATATCCAGGTATTGAGAGAAGTTATAGAAAGGACAAATGAATATGAGTTGCCATTATGCTTTGGATTTGCAGATTATAAAAAGGCATTTAATTCTATAAACATTTCTTCAGTGATTAAAGCATTGGATCATCAAGGTATAGATCCAGGATATTGCCATATTTTAAAGAATATTTATAAAAATGCAACAGCAACAATTAGATTACATAATGATACTGGGAAAGTCAACATTGAGAAGGGTGTAAGACAGGGTCTCCATATCTCCAAAACTTTTTACAGCAGTGCTGCAAAAAGTATTTTGTGGATTAAAATGGGAAACTAAAGGAGTGAAAGTAAATGGAGATTATTTAAGTCATTTAGATTTTGCAGATGATGTAGTTGTTTTTGCAAACAATGCTTCAGAGCTGCAGGAAATGTTGTCAAAGTTATCAGATGAAAGTAGGACTAAAGATAAATGTTAAAAAGACTAAAGTAATGTTTAATAGATTTTCTCGAAATATAAAATAAAGATTGATTATGATGAGTTAGAAGAAGTTAACAGTTACAAATACCTTGATCAGATTATTATACAGATGGAAACATAATGGATGAAATTAATCATAGAATTGAACTTTTTTGGAGTGCTTTTGGTAGAAATAATTTGATACTAAAAGGAAATATGCCTAGGTGTTTGAAAAGGAAGGTTTTTAATAAATGTGTTTTGCAAGTTCTTACATATGGATCTGAGACTTGGACACTTAATAGAAGAGCAATACAGAGATGTCAGACTCAAAGAAGATGGAGAGATGCATGTTGGAACTATCAAGAAGACATCAAAAACACAATATATGGGTAAGAGAACAAACTGGTGCTACTGACCTCATTGAAAAAATTAAAAGATTGAAGTGGAGTTGGGTTGAACATATTGCTAGAAGAGAAATAGAAATGGACAATTGAAATCTTAAACTGGATTCCAAGAGATTGTAAAAGACCCCAAAAGAGAGCACATGTGAGATGGATGGATGAAATTAGAAAGTGTGCAGGAGTGATGTGGAGAAGAGAAGCTCAAGATTGGAGAAGGTGGATTGAACTTACCCTGCAATGGGTTGATGATGATGATATTAACATTGTTTTTTTCAATATATTCCAAAAATTTAATGAAGATAAAATAATTTGCAAAATGTAAGATATTTCATATTACTTAAATATTTAGGCTATATTTGAATAAAAGTATACTTTAGATAATTTGATATTAGTTATAATTATAGGGGATTTGAGCAGACTTTCAAGCTTTTTTCAGCTATCCATTCTATCTCATACAACAGATGCATGTGGCCGCACAGGTGAAAAAGATAAACAATCTCCAATATATGTATTTTGTGCTGAAACCAACACTCATCAGTTGGTCCAGATCATCATCTCTCACACATATATTTAATCAGTGTTCGGTTTATATTAAGATAGCATTTGTTCAAACTTTAATGGACAGGCTTCAATCCTCTCCAACTCTTCAGCCATCCATACCATTAAAAATCTAATGATGGAACACCCAATTCCCTTGTTGATACTAATATTATTATCATGCCCATGTTGATATTAAGTCAGTCTGACCTCCTCATGTATAAGACATTATTCATTAAAATACACAGAAAAGAAATGGACAAGATACAGCCAGAGTGTGTAATATTTGAATGCAAATATACTTTGAGATTAGTTATAATTTTAGGGGATTTGAGCAGAGACTTTCAAACTTCTATCAGCTATCCATTCTATTTCATACAACCAATACACTAACTACACACATGTGAAAAAGATAAATGATATCCAATATACATATTGTGTGCTGAACTAGCACTCATCAGTTGGTCAAGATCATCATCTCCCACAATATTTATATTTGAGATCATTTATGTTTTTCACATGTGTGTGGACATATTTTTCAGTTGTATGAGAAAGAATGGATTGCTGAAAAGCTTCAAAATCTGTGTTCAAATCCTATATAATTACAACTAATCTCAATATATAAAGTAAACTTGTATTCAAATATTACAGATTCAGCCTGCATCCTGCTCATCCCTCTTCTGTATATTTAAAAGGATAAGGTCTTGTAAATGAGGAATAAGTGTAATATTGATATAAAGAAAGGATTTGGGATTTCCATCATCAGATTTTCAATGGTATGGAAGGCTGAAGAGTTGGAGGGTAGAGTAAATTAAATCCGTCCATTAAAGTTTGAAGAAATGCTATCTTAATATAAACCAAGCATTGATTATTATATATATATGGGAGACGATCTAGACTAATTGATGAGTGCTGGTTCAGCATGAAATACGTACATTACAGATCATTTATCTTTTTCATGTGAGTGTTGGTTTGTGTATCAGTTGTATGAGATAGCATGGACAGCTGAAGGGAACATGAAAGTCTGTGTTCAAATCCCCATAATTATATTTAGGTTATCGATAAATATGACGAGTAAATCATAGCAGCAAAATGTTATATACTGTTGCCCTTCTTATTCCTTCTAAATAAATCAAATACTATACATAATAACTCTCATGTCTTTACCGAAAATAAAAAAGTAACCATGAACTTGATTCACTGAAATAGATTAAAATTTTCTCTAAGATTAGGCATTAAATCAAATATGTAAACAACAAGGAGTTTTTGATAATTGAACATAATCCTTGATTCTTCTTTGGAGCAATCTAATTCATTGGAATAGATCAAGATTTTTTGTAAGTTTAGGATATTAATTCAAATATATAAGCAGCAAGAAGTTTCTGATAATTGGAAATATAACCAAATTCACCACTTCCTTTATTTTGCTGTAATAATATCTTATATATATATATATAAATCCAATTTATCCACTCTACTTTGAACACTTTTTAGCAGAAACCTTTTATTGTACATATATTCATACACAATCTAACATTTCCACTGTCCTGCAGACTTCTTTAGAGCTATAATATAATGAACAAAATAAAATAACATACATAACTATATAAATAATTCCATAAAAATGTAAACAGTAAAATTAAAATAATAATAAAAAAAAGAACATAAAATAGAACAAAACATAATAAAACTGAAATATAATCAAACCAAAATAAAATAATTCAGTTAATACAAAATAAAATATACAATATAAATACAAATATTCATGAATACTTATTAATTAAAATGTTTATTTTTACCATTTTTAATAATCTCCTAATTACTTCTATTCCTTATAAACTTAAACTTGTTTTATTAGCTCCATCTTAATAATTTTATTTTCATATAATTTTCAATTCAACCGTAATTCATTTATAAATATTCTTTTTAATTTTTAAATCATATATCTACTATTTTCTTATTCATTCTTCTATCATTAATATTTATATTAATCTTTTTTTTTTAATATCTGAAAACTATAAATATTATAATCTTTTAACTTACCCACTTTTACTTTAATTTCTTAAAGTAAAAAAAAAAAAACATTTTTTAAAAAAAATTATTATACCCTTTGCTCCCTCTATTATGTATTATTTAAACTAATTATATCTACGATCACTACAAGCTTTATTTATATATATTATATACTTTAACTTTTATTATTATATAACTCTCCAATTAATTTATATTATGCTGTTTTACACGTAAGTATTATGCTAAGTTTTTTTCATTAATATGTAATATTTTGTTTTTTTATTATTCTATTAATTTTATTGCTTACATTTTTATGGTATTATTTGTAGTTATGTATTTTATTTTATTTTGTTCACTATAACATAGCTTTGAAGAAGACTGCAGAACAGACAAAATGTAAGATTGTGTATGCATATATGTATAATAAAAGATTTTTGCTAAAAAATGTTCAAAGTAGTGTAGATAAAATGCATTTAATTGGAAATATCTTGATTCCTCCTTTGAAGCATTAAAAAAGAAAACAAATTAATTATGACTACTCCATACGTTGCTGTCATTATAGGTATTATTTGATATTTATACGGTACATAAACTAGGCTATTCCGCAATATTCATAAGTTATCATGATGAATTTATTGGCTTTAATTGAGGGCCTTTCTTTTCAGAACTTAAATATCAGTTGAAATGTCTTGAAAGCAAGAAAAATGTGGACATGAATGACCTTTTTTTAATATTTATAATCCCAATAGACAAAAATAAATCATGACCTTTAGTCCCAAGAGGCTACAAATTATCACTCTATGACAGCAACTGGCAATGCTATGACTTCACTAATGAAGAATGTAGAATAAAACTCAATGACAATCTTTGAGATATCTACAGCTGCACGACTTGAATGAATTAGAAAATCTAATTGTAAATAGGACATTTGTTGGACATTATAATGTTAGAAGATGACTCAATTGATTTAAAAAGTTGACATGTACTTTATTATTAAATAAATACTAAAAGTACAAATAAAATTATTATAAATAAACAGTGGAAAAATGATATTGTGAAGATTGACAGTCTATCAAGTTCAGAGACTAGATTAATTATTCAACTTAGCAAAAAATACCAAATGCAATTTAATAATTCAAGTTTATATCCCAATAAGTTCTCATTATGATGACAAAGTAGAAGATTTTTATGTAGGAATTGAGTCCAATTCCCACACAAATATATTATTAAATAAAGTAACAAATTTTTTGTGTGTATCTTTGTTTGTGTGTATTATAAATATTAATAAGTAAGATTTATTAGTACGTAGTAATGAGAAAAATGAATATTATAAAAGAATTAATTGTTTTAGACTCATATTAAATATAGCAATTTCATTACTTTATTTTTCTTTAAAATAAAACAGGCTAAACTAGATTGTTTAGGGGTCATATCTTAAGGTCAACAGATTGATAGCCTGCAAAGCACATGTGTTGTCTGGAGTCAAAGTGTAAATCAAAGACACAGGCACTCTTTTAATTGCACATAAATTTTTATTTTTTCTTTTGTTTGAATTTTAAGTTTTAGAAAAATTGTCAAAAAAGAGCTATCTTTTGACAACTGGAGAGAAATTTTTTTTTTGTTACTTGACCATTAAGTGTTATCAATTTCAAGTTTCTGTTGTTTTTCTAAAATCATAGGTGTTTGTTTTAAAAGGAGACTCTTGGAGTATAGTGAGTTGTACAATCACAAAAATAGCACAGTGCTGACATGCAGTGACAAAACTGAATACCAATGATTGTTGAGACCATCACTGGTTAACTTGTTATCTTAAAGTTTTGCATTGTTTTTCTAGAATCTCTATTCTTTTAATAAACTAAAATTACATTAGGTGGTCATCTGACACATGTTATGAGCATGCTAAGGATAAAATAGCATTAAAAACATACAATCCAAATATTTACTTTCTTTTTTTTAATAAAAGGATAATCAAATATTATCAATCTTCCAATATTTTTTTTATTTTTGTTGAAAGCCATTTAAAAGGATGAATATATAATTTAAAAATTATTGACTAATATTAAACAAAAATAAAAAAATATTAATGAATATCAAATACAGAAGTTAAAAACTACTAATAGCACAAAGATAAAAATTGGAAGTGTAATTAGGATACAGATGAACATTATGAAAATGGTGAGAAAAAGTCAGATAGGAGGTTTAGGCTTTAAAAGCAGGAGGTATTAGTAAGCAAGTTCAGAAGAACAGCGTAATTTCCATCATATACAGAAATGTCAAAGATCAAAAACTGAATAATAATGAAAAAAAGTTAAGCACACACAAAAAATCAATTTTTGATTAGTCAAACCACCTAATTCGAATGTTAGAACAATATTCACTTGATGACTGAATTTGAGACTTTTAATAAGTTTTTTCTTTAAAAAAAAAAAATGTGGAAAATCATTGTCATGCCAAGAGATTCCTGGAAAAGAAAATATCCAATACAAATACTTTAAATGATTTTGGAGTATATTAAACAAGGCAAAACTCTCTCCATACAGTAGTGCCATCCTGTGCCAACCAGAATAATCAATGGATGCCAGAAGGCTTGTGCATAAAATCCCTATCTAGTGCCTACTCATCCAATATACCCAGATTAGTTTCTGGCTAGTGGCCTTCATCAGTGAGGAGCCTTGGATCTGAGAGCACTGCACCTAGATCTTAGGATCTAATGCAACCCTCAAGCAGCCACCTTTTATCTCTACTTAACTACAAAACTATGAAAATGAAATTGAAAACACAATATTTTCAATCTAAGCTCAATAGCTTATATAGTCATATGGGTCTGAACTCAGTTCAGCACGAAAATGAAATTGAAAACAATATTTTCAATCTAAGCTCAATAGCTTATATAGTCATATGGGTCTGAACTCAGTTCAGCACCCATACATTTTGGTGTCTTTGGCTCATTAACAACTATAGCCACCACTATCCTATTAGGCAGGATTGGTATTAAACCACTAAACATCACATGATCACCATCTCTTATACTAGCACATAATTGTTATTAAACAAGCAAAACTCTCTTCATACAGTAGTGCCACCCTGTGCTGACCAGAGTAATCAATGGATGCCAGAGAGCTTGTGCATAAAATCCCTATCTAGTGCCTACTCATCCAATATACCCCGACTAGTTTCTGGCTTGTGACCTTCATCAGTGAGGTGCCTTGAATCTGAGAGCACTGCACCTAGATCTTAGGATCTAATGCAACCCTCCAGCAGCCACTTTTTATCTCCACTTAACTACTAAACTATGAGAATGAAATTGAAAACACAATATTTTCAATCTAAGCTCAATAGTTTATATAGTCATACGGGTCTGAACTCAAATCAGCACCCATACATTTTGGTGTCTTTGGCTCTTTAGCAACCATAGCCACCCCTATTTTATTAGGCAGGATTGATATAAGAGATGGTGATCATGTGATGTCTAGTGGTTTAATACCAATCCTGCCTAATAGGGTAGTGGTGGCTATGGTTGTTAATGAGCCAAAGACACCAAAATGTATGGGTGCTGAACTGAGTTCAGACCCATATGACTATATAAGCTATTGAGCTTAGATTGAAAATATTATTGTGTTTGCTCAATTTCATTCTCATAGTTTAGTAGTTAAGTAGAGATAAAAGGTGGCTGCTGGAGAGTTGCATTAGATCCTAAGATCTAGGTGCAGTGCTCTCAGATCCAAGGCTCCTCACTGACGAAGGCCACAAGCCAGAAACTAGTCTGGGGATATTGGATGAGTAGGCACTAGATAGGAATTTTATGCACAAGCCTTCTGGCATCCATTGATTATTCTGGTTGGCACAGGGTGGCACTACTGTATGGAGAGTTTTGCCTTGTTTAATAACAATTATGTACTAGTATAAGAGATGGTGATCATGTGATTTTGGAGTATAACTAAATAAAAAATTAAATTGGATAAAGATTTCTTTTTTGGTAATGCCACATTCAAAATAAAATGATGGTGCTTAAAAGAAAAGTCTGATAGTGTTATAGCAAAATTATGAATTGCATTGGCAAGAGCAATGAGATGAACATTTGTATCAATGATAAAGATAGAGAAAAAAGATAGAGCCTTGACTCACAGCAATAATTACAGAAAAAGTATTGGATAATCTAACCACTTTAATGTGAAGAGAATAGTTAAAAAAAGATAAGATATTCATTTAGTGATTTTTGTGGGTAAACTATACATTAAAACATTTTATAATAGACTAAATAAGTCATAGAAATATCTAAAATAATTGGTTTCTGGATGAGTTCTATAAATGAAAAACAAAGATCAATGTCAACTTACTTTTTTGAAAGGCTCCATAAATAAAAATAATTACCATTGATAGTTCAGTTGTTTTGAATATCATACTGTTCTAACATCTAATTGGCTTTTTCTCTAACTGTGAAAAAAAGATAATACCAAGAATAATAGTTAAAAGGAAGTGATTTTTGACAATGGTCTATATAGATGAGAATTCATGAAATAACTGAGGAAAAAATGTATTTCATAAGAAAACTTAAAAAGATGACTAAGCACTGGAGTAACTTTGAGTCGTATATTTCGATGCAATATAATTGTGTGGCTAAAAGATATTTTAGGCTGAAATGCTCAAAATAAAGCTAGATACTTTTTCAGCCAACTGAATCACTAAATCTCTCACCCATGAAGCATAAACAATAACATATCATATGATGTCTGCAAGTATAACTTTGAATATTCCATAATGCTATTGAATTCAGATTGGTCAATCATACAACATTCTTAGAAATACATGAAGATACATTATCTGAATCAAGATGATATCACAACATAATTCCATTTCAAATGCAGTTTGCCTAATAAGCAATAATGACAAATCCCCATATTAAAAAATATATAAAAATAATATTTCTTTCTCAATTAGATATAATTTCTGAGGCATAACTAGAGTTAATTAATATATGTAAAAAAAATTATGGATCTTCTTACAATATATTTAGTGGAGAAAAAAAAATAAATGCATCCTCATACCAAAAAAAAAAAAACATATCCTTTGGCAGAACAATGTAAGATCATGGTCAATAACCTATTTAGATTAGAAAATTAACGTAAAAAAAATATTGCAAATAGAAAACCCAATTTATGGAAAATAGTGATCCAGGCAGCTCATTTAGGAGGCAAAATTAAGAGAAAGCATTTTCACTATTATTAAGACTTGACTATTATTTTGGCATGAATTAAGATTTAATAAAGAAACTTTTATTTTTAATAAATTAATATGCTCTCATTTTCAAAATAAAATTAATATATTGGTGATAATAATTAATTACTACATAGATAAAAATATGTGTAGTCGTATGCATGCAGGCATAAACAGAATGATAAAGAATAAATAAATTCTAGTTCAAAAAGCTAAGACTGCCAAAATATCTGCTGCCATCTTTAATTCTCAAAATATAATTTACACCTATTTTTAATAATATATTTCAACAATTTACATTTGTTTTATATAAATCAGTTAACAAAATGTGTTAATTAGCAGCATTATATATAAATGTAATACTGTACTATTTAAAAAGAAAAAAGGTCTCAAATATTCAAAAAATATCACATGCTCCTCTTAAACATCCAAAAAATATCCTATCATGCTTTCAGAAATTCATAAAATTCATGGAAATCTCGAACATTGAAAAAATATCATCTGTAGTTTTATCGACCCAACACTTAGGAACAAAAAAAAATTGTAAAGAGAATACATTTACTAATCTTTTAAAAAAAAAACAATAAGCAATCGAGTTAAAAATTAATCGCTATTAATAGGTTTTTATTAATATCTATACCTTATTCACATATTCTTTTAAATATAGCTATTGTAAATAAATAACTTTCCTTTTCAAAAATTACAAAAAATACAGTTCAGTAATTAAAACATTATTTTATCTTCCACCATAATGTAGTTATCTCTCAAGCAATGATAATAAACTTTTTTAAAAACTTCTTATTAAAAAAAAAGGTACTTGTGTATTTATCCGTTAAATAACTTCAGTTAATAGATAAAAAAAAATATTAACAAATAAAGTGGACATATTATAAATTGTCTTTCATTAAAATAACAGTAATAAATAACAACACTGGAAATATTAAATACCATCTGTAGTTTTGGGCCATTTCCTATTGGACAGTTACAGTATGCCCCTAAAAGTGTATAATTTTACAAAAAAGAAAGAAAACGCTTCCGGGCTTCTTAAACCGGCAAACACATACGTACCAGTGTTGTTGTGACATAATTATTCATCCAACTTTATTCTTAATAAAGTTTAGCAAATGTTATATTTAAGAAATGAGTTTTTTGAATTCAAGTTATGAATATGATATAAATAAAATATTTTGGGGATAAAAAAAAATAAACAAGGGCAATTTTCGACATTCAGATTATTTGGTACTTGTGTACTATTCCTGCAACAGAGATGAAAGGAGACCTTTTCACATGTGTAAACTTGCAATTGAAAGAAAATAAACCCTGTTGTATATTGAAGAATGTGTGAAAACGTAATTCTCTTTTTAAAACCTGCTTTGATAGGTGTTATTTTGCATTATTTATATTTGTCAGTTGCAAAACTTTTTTTTTCCAAAATCTACTTGGATTGCTGTTATTTTGGCTTCTTTATATTTTACAATTGACGAAAACATGGGTATTATTCCTGCAATGAAGAAGATAGAAGGCCTTTCCACATGTGTAATCCTGCGATTCAAAGAAAATAAACCCTGCAGCGATATATATTGAAAAACGTGTCAAAAAGGTGATTCTCTTTATAATGGCTTACTAGTTTTAAGAAGTATGTTAAGAATTCATCTGAAATGTTTGTTTAGGTGCTTTAATATTCTTATTTAATTCTTTAAATTTTTCATTTTAATTTGATTTGTAGTAGATTTTAAATAAGCATACGAAATATGCAAAATATAATAACTTCGGCTTTCTAAGCGGGTAAGCCGCACATCTTTTTTGATTGGTTGACATGTTGTTTTCTTTCTTTACTGATGTAAAAAGTATAACCATGATGTCAACCAAAATACAGGCATTTGATAGCTATCTGTTATGTGATTCCAAAGATGTCTACCTCAAAAAAATCTGATCAAATTTGGATTTTTTACAGCAGTTTTAATCAAGAAGAGTATTTAATTTTTTTGTTTTTTGATCAATTTTGTAATTTTCACAAAGCGATAAAGACAGAAAATATATCTCCGCCTTCAAATCGACATTTATCGGATGTTATTCACAAATAAAACCTACAATGAAGCCTCAACATAACAGGCTCGTAAGTATAAAATTTTAATTTTTTTAATATTTTTTTTTTTTTAATTTTTTGAAAAAATGATAATTTTTATTAATTTTAGTTTGTAGTTGGTGTGTGTTGATATAAATTATATATTTATTTATGCTCATATAGAATTCATATCTACCGTAATGTTCTAAAGTTCTAATCCATTTATTTTATAAAAATAATGATTTTTAAAAAGTTTAATAATTTATTATTTATTATTATGTTTATATATGTTTGTGTTTACAAGTAATGAGTTACAAAACTAATAATCAAATGTATAGAAAGATTGCATATGCAGACAAATAATCAAATTCTGATTCTTGTTTATGCCTTTATACTCATGCTTTGGAGTCACTCTGGTTTTGCTATATGTTTCATCACATTATTTTCAAGTCTATAGCTAACAAATGGACTATATGCAAATAAATTATATCTATGTGATACAATAAATATAACAAGACAGCATCACTTGTGTGCATAAAGAATATAAACATCACTGATGTACATAAAAAATATAAAATGAAGAGATGAAACTCATTTTATCAGTGATACAGACAGTAGCCTATAATTTCTAGTTTTAGATAGACAAGAAGCCAATTGCTATGATGATTTCTTTTGTATCTTTTATTAGGATGAATCTTTTTCTTTATAGATGCCTTTGACATTTGGAATTTTTGGAGTACAAGGTAAAAATGAAGAATTCATATGCGACTTGTTTTGGAGATTCTGAAGCTATGGATTATCTCAGGTAAGACATATTATACATGGTTGAAAGATAATTTTGTGAGGAATACAAAGAAATTATAACTGAAGATGTAATTAATACTTAGTTCATGATGAATTAGAAATTATGAACAAACAATGAAGTAATAATTATGTCGGAAGTTGAATTTTTTTTTCCTTACTTTTTAAATGGTTATCACTTAGATTTATTGTTTTCCTTAGTTTTTCTAGTTTCTATTAATGTAATTTTTTTTGCTCTAACATAATTAAAACTGAAGTTATTGTGAAAATTGTGTCTCAGGTCAGTATTTTAAAAAATTCAATATGGCGTTTTAGACCGAAGCAGTATAAAATGCCTTTCATGTAATTGCCAAAAGTCGATGTCATTGTGAATATTTTTACAAACGTCTTAAAAAGTCCAGCAGTCTAAGAGACCGAAAAAAAAAGTTTATTTTTATTTTATATCTATTTTTTAAATTATATTTTTTTATAAAACAAGATTTTTTTTCTTCTTCCTTTGCCTGTTTGTTAAACAATTTGATATATTTTTTTTTCAAGTAAAAATTAGACAGGATATAATAAACCCCAATGAGTTTTAAAACTACAGTATTTAGAACAGACCACAAAAATCCAATCTGCAAATATTGCTGATCAAATAAAAAACCTGTACTTGGTTATTGTATACTCAATCTGGGGTTCAAATCTGGGCCAGTTAATTATATCAGAACGATATTTAGCCAATCTAGCTAGTATTCTTAGCTGCAATAAACAAGGAAGAAAAACAACAAGTTCTCACCCCCCCCCCCATTTGTCAGCTGCAAAACCTTCGTTGTTTTTTTCCAAAATCAGCTTTGATTGCTGTTACTTTGCATTCTTTAGATTTGACAATTGACAAAAGTCTTTTTTCATCTAGGAAAAATCAACAAGACCGAATTCTTCCTCAACAGTGAATGTTTGATAGTGTATGCAGAGAAATTATGGCAGTTAAAGATCAGACAGCGGCGGCGACATTTTGAATTTGGTAGATCCAGAAACTGCGCTTCACAGTCCAAAGACTATGGGGTTCTGCGAAGAAACCGTAACGCAGGAGTTACATCAACCCAACACTTGCCGAATTTATGTGGCATCGTTTGCACAAAAATGACCACACATTTTTCTCTATACTCAACGATATAAAACAATTTTTTCCGCCTTCATGAAGAAAAGTCTTACAACTCAATACGTATAGTGAGTTTTGCCAGTTTTAATAACTGATATATGTTTATTGTTGTGAATTATTTGTGTATTTACATTTCTTAAAATTTTGGTTATTCAATTTTTTCCGCCTACATGAAAAGCGCTAATAAAAGTTTTATAATTTATTTGTCAAAATTATTATTATTTTTAAATCAAAAAAAATACATTTCGTAGTATTTTTCTGGAAAATCTCGACAATACTTTGCAAGCACGTGTTCATTTTGGAGTCAATTTTCTGTGGTCAAATGAAAATTCAGTTTGTTTCTACGCGATTAATTTCAGTGATTTATTACAGTGTAATTAGCATATATGTATATTTTATGTGTTTTTGTAAATCTTACTTAATAAAATTATAATTTAGTGATTGTTTTATGCGTCTGTAAAGTCTCATTTGGGAGTTTATTCGGTACTTTTTACTCAATCTATTTTCGGGGGTCGAGAACATGTATGTTCGTGTCAACCTGCCTATAACTTTGTAAATCTTGCGAAAAGTATACCCATTTTTGGTGTTTTTAAAAACTATTTCTACGCATTTTTTGAAATTGATCGACTTAAGGGTCAAAGCTTCGTCATCTGCGTTACGTGTGGATTTCATAGAAGTACGTATATATCTTATATATTTATTTTTTGGTCCTTTTTTAAAAATCTTGTGAACTATTCCTGCAATGAAGAAAAGATAGGAGGTTTTCCACATTCGTATTAATGCACTGTTAACATTGTAATGTTTGATAACTTTGTAAATGGTTGTCAAAATAATATTAAAAAGTTACCAGTGTATTGATACGAATGTGAAAAGGCCTCCTATCTTCTCTTCCTTGCAGAAATAGTACACAAGTACCCTTTATTTAATTCAAATCTTTTATTTACATCGTATTCACAATATTTTTTTAAAATTAACTTGAATTCAAAAACTTATTTTTCAAATATAACGTTTACTAATGGCGCTGCTGTAACGTAATTGTCAAACAATAACAATTGTAGCTTTGTGAATTATTCAGATACTTTAGATTTATTTTTTTAAAGATTATTATTTTAATCGTTAAATTACTACAGGTAAATTAATTTTTATAAGAGATGCGCATACCCACAGCATCTATTGAAGGCACACCAATTGCTACGAAGTCATCAGTTATTATTCGTAAACTAGTTTATAAAATTTAAATATTTGCTCGCAAAAAGCAATACAGTTAATTCACTTATGTATTCTCTTATGCAGTATTAACTTACATATTTAAATATCCATAATAAATATTAATGCGTAAAATATGTGTAAACCTTTAAAAGTACGTTACCTATAAAATCGTCTTTTTACATAAAAAAAAAATAAAAATGGGGCGATGTTTGTTTTCATCTCGAGGTTCTTTTTTTGCACCGCCATCTACTGGGGTTATAAAATTTTCAAACAATTCCTCTACAAGCTTTATGATAAATGCTTAGCCAGAGCCAGCACTTAACAGAGATATTTTAAGTGCTGGCTCTGGCTAAGCATTTATCATAAAGCTTGTAGAGGAATTGGCAATCCTCACTGTTTATAACTTACAAGCTTAAGAGATAGGGTCATGTGATCTATGAATTGGATCTTTGACTCTTATTTTGACTAAATAAAATAAATGTTTTCCTAAAGATTTGTGATGATGCTATTTTAGTTGCATTTATAAACTATTTCCATCTTCTAATATTAAGTATTGAATGTCTTTAGAAAGATTTAACTTTATTTGAATTTTCCAATTACATTCAACTCTTAATAATAGTAGACAGGTTAGTATACTAATGTTGATATTAATTTTTATGACGTGTAAGTAAATGAAATATTAGAGTTTCGCTGACAAGAAAGGATGATTCATGGATTGAAGAAGTAAAAAATATTAATTTTTATTGTGTTTGTGTACTATATAACATTTTTATTTACTTAACAAATATATATATATATTAACGTCATCTACAGATTGCCGAAGATATTTTAAGATTTAAATTATTTAAAAAGCTATATATTATATATTTTATTTTTCCTGCCTTTAGATTTTCTTTTTCACCAATTTTTTTATTGGGGTCCACCGCTATTTGTTTCTACATTAAATTGATTTTTAAATTTCCGAAAAATTTATCTTTTCTCCAATAGGGATTAATCTGGTATTCCTAACTTTATTATCTATTTTAAAATACGATACAGTTTTGATTTCATTGTTAAGCACACACACGTGCGCCTTTCCCACGATTCTCTCTGGCCACGTTTTGTCACCAAAAACTTTTGTTTTGTATCTTCTGTGAATTTTTGTCTCATGTTCTAGTCTATACTGGCAGTTGATTTCTAACATTATTTTAACAGGATAAATTTACCATAATATAATTTTTAAAAAAAAAAAGTACTGTAAATATATAAATACTTCAAAATTCCAAACGGAACTTAACATGTTATATTTAATATACGAAAAACTTACTTGTATTTGTCATGTTATGGCTAGTACTATAATTGCGGACTGACGCCTAGCGGTGACAACTGAGATTAGCGAGCGCGCAACATCGCTCTGATGTTAGAGAACGCGAGTCGTTAATAAAGTTTGCTAGTTATGTTAAG
Source organism: Epiperipatus broadwayi (assembly GCA_028023455.1). NCBI lineage: Eukaryota > Metazoa > Onychophora > Udeonychophora > Euonychophora > Peripatidae > Epiperipatus > Epiperipatus broadwayi. The sequence goes on along the minus strand of JAQFVV010005246.1, from coordinate 4,665 downwards.
TCAAAAACTTCACATAAATATATCGGAGAGACTTTCTTTTCAAAATTTTTTATTGATATACATTATATAAACTACATAAATAAAATATAAATATCCAACGTTTCGTCCATTTTTCAATAATAATATGGACTTTATCAAGGTTCTATAAAACAGAGAAAAAAAACAACATTAAAGATAATAAAAAATAAGAAAATAAAAAGAAAAAATAAATTAATAAAATAAAACAAAATAAAAATAAAAATGAAATACCTATAAACCAAAAAAATGGAAAAATTGTATAACATAACATCTCCTTACAAAGTGAGAAAATTTTTAACACCAAAAAGAAAAAAATATTCATATAAAAACAGTCAATTCCCCTGTATAAATATATAAACTACTTTAACATTTTATTTAAACTAGGATTTAAAAGTTCTATATAAATACTCTCTTTGTTAAATCTTTCAAAGTAATTACCAATACATTCCAAAGGTCGAATTTCATAGTCTTTATGTCCTGTTTCCAACTTATGACAAAAGATAGCAGATTTCTTATCAATCATATGCTGATATAGTCTGGTCTTTAATATATTCTTGCTTGTTCCAATATAGAATGCATTGTTTTTACAGTTCAAACATTTAATTAAATACACTGAATTCATAGCTTCAAGTATATTAAATTTTTTATGTACGTTATGTAGATGATTATTTCATGATATTTAATGGTAATTTGAATAAATCATTTAAGTTTTGGAATTTTATTAATAATAGAATAGAAAATATTAAGTTTACTTTGGAAAAAGAAAATAATAATAGTATTGAATATATGGATGTAAAGATTTATAAATTTTATAAAAATAATAGAATTAAAATAGAGACTGAGGTTTATAGAAAAAAAATGTATACTGGGATTTTAACGAACTGGAATTCCGATATTGATTTTAAATGCAAAGTTAATATCATAAACAATAGAATAATGAGAGCTTTTAAATTGTGTTCAAATGAATATAGTTTAGATAAAGAATTAAATTATATAAAAAAGGAATGTATAATAAATGAGTATCCATATAGAGTTATAAATTATTTGTTTTCTACAAAAAATTTGAATAAAATTAGAAATAGTATTTGTATGAATGTTTATAAAAATAAAAATGTAAATAATGAAACATTTAAAGAACATGATGGTAATAAAGACGAAAATAAAAATAGAAATACATTTTTTTTTTATAGATAATAATATTTATATTGGTTTTAAGTTATCTAAATTTGTATTTTTAAAATTAAATGAATTGTTAAATAAAATTAATAAAAAATACTGTATAAATATGAAACCTGTATACAAAAAGAAGAGAACTTTAAGATCTTTGGTTAATCATAAAGAATTTAATATGCTTGAAGCTATGAATTCAGTGTATTTAATTAAATGTTTGAACTGTAAAAACAATGTATTCTATATTGGAACAAGCAAGAATAAATTAAAGACCAGACTATATCAGCATATGATTGATAAGAAATCTGCTATCTTTTGTCATAAGTTGGAAACAGGACATAAAGACTATGAAATTCGACCTTTGGAATGTATTGGTAATTACTTTGAAAGATTTAACAAAGAGAGTATTTATATAGAACTTTTAAATCCTAGTTTAAATAAAATGTTAAAGTAGTTTATATATTTATACAGGGGAATTGACTGTTTTTATATGAATATTTTTTCTTTTTGGTGTTAAAAATTTTCTCACTTTGTAAGGAGATGTTATGTTATACAATTTTTCCATTTTTTTGGTTTATAGGTATTTCATTTTTATTTTGTTTTATTTTATTAATTTATTTTTTCTTTCTTTTTATTTTCTTATTTTCTATTTTTTATTATCTTTAATGTTGTTTTTTTTCTCTGTTTTATAGAACCTTGATAAAGTCCATATTATTATTGAAAAATGGACGAAACGTTGGATATTTATATTTTATTTATGTAGTTTATATAATGTATATCAATAAAATTTTTTGAAAAGAAAGTCTCTCCGATATATTTATGTGAAGTTTTTGACTTTATAAATTTGATAATACATTTGAAAAGATAGAAAAAGAAGAAGTTTAGTTATGTTAACTGTGTGTAATTATTTAGTTAAATATTACGGCCAAGAACATAACATGGTGTCAGGAGTGAATTAATGAAATATTAGTAAAAAAAAAATATTTCTAGAGTATAAAACAGTGAGCATTTAAAGATTGATAAAAATAGTTTTTTTAGCAATTTTTTTTTTCATATCGTATTTGCCGAAATACAAAATGGCGTCACAATTCGATCGTTTTTACAATATCGAACCGCTATCTATGGAAGGAAATATGTCAATCAAATGGACCGATTGGAAAGAAATATTCCTAAATTTCCTAGAAGCAACAGAAAACGATATAAAATCTGATAAAGTAAAATTGGGAATATTATGTCATGTCATTGGAAAAGAAGGGAGAGATGTAATAAAAACATTAGACCACACGAACGCAGAAGATAAAACAAAATTGCTACCCGTCTTAAACCAAATGGATAAGTATTTTAACACCAGGAAAACAACATTATATGACAGAATAAACGCATATACAATGGAACCATACGAGGGAGAATCGATTGATCACTTTCTAACTCGCTTAAAAGTAGTAGTTGAAAAAGCTGACTTCGGGGATCAAAAACAAAATCTCCGCGATAGAATTATAATGATACAAAAAGAAGAAGGACTAAAAGATAGATTATTGGGAAAAGGAAGTATTATGTTAGAAAAAGCTCTGGAAATAATATGTGGACATGAAACCAGAAGACTCAAAAATGAATTACTGGGAAAGTCAGAACTGTGTATTAATGTAATAGCGAAAAATACAACAAACATACGCAATTGTCAAAAGTGCAACCGTAATCATCCAAAACGTGAGTGTCCCGCATTTGGTAAAAAATGCTATAATTGTGGAAAGTTAAATCACTTTGCCAATAATTGCCGTACGAGAAGCTTCGACCATAAAATTTTAACACAAAAACGCTCAAACCCAAGGTATTATAAAAATATTAATAGAAATGGACGTTATGTGAACGAAGTACACGATGCTACGACATCGGATTCATCATATACCAGTGATGTTGAAAACACAATTGGATACGTCAGACGTGTAGACTCAACTCATTCATGTAATGGCTGGTATGAACAGATTTTATTAGATAACAATAACGTAAAAATAAAAATAGACACAGGAGCTGATGTAAACATTACGTCTAAAAAAGTGCTTAACACTATTCATCCACAACCAATAATATACAAAACAAAGAAGAAATTACGCGCTTTTGGAGGATCATTTCTTACCCCAATAGGAAAAGCAAAACTACAATGCAAAATAAACAAAGACCTGTGTAATTTACGTTTTATAATAATAAAAGAAGATGAACCAACACTTCTTAGTGGCCGTGATTGTGAATTATTAGGTTTAATTAAACGCAACAAAATTACAGTTCAAAAAGTAACTATGAAAAATAAAAGTAAAATGATCAAAATATATCTAACAATAAAGATAAAATAACAAAGAGTAGTAAAGATAATAAAAGTATTAAAACACAGGAAGTAAAAGAAAATGAAAACTTTAAGCCTATATATGAGACAAACAAAGATGTTTTTCAAGGTGTGGGTTGTTATGAAGGAGTAGATCCAACATTAATTCCACTAAGTATACATGAAAAATTACGTGAGGAATTAAATAAATTGGAAGATATTCGTTTACAACATGAAATATTAAAGAAATTGGGTGAAGAACAATCCCATCAATTAATTGAAAAGGAGAGAGAAATACAGTGAAAATTTCAATTAGCAAAGGAAGAGGAATGGCATAAAATCACTAATATAGAAGTTGAAATGTTAGAATTACAAAATAAAATTCAAGAGTTAGAAAGATACAAAATTGATGAAAGTAATCAAAAGCAAGTTGATGTTAAAAAAACTGAAGATAATGCCAGACTAGCAATTCACAACAAAGAATTACTTGAAAAGGAATGTAATGTGCTAAGAATCAAAGTTCATAAATATCAATCTAGTGTAGAAGAATTAGAGAAAGAAAAAAGTTTGAATTCTGAATTATATCAACAGATTCAACAGCTTAAAGACAATCTTCACAGTTTATCAGTTGTTCATCAGGATTTGCAATTACAAAACAGCAAATTAAAATCTTCTATTGATTTATTAACAAATGAATTGAAAGTTGTCAAAGCTGATTTTATCAAAATGAACACAGCTGAAAGATTCACAACAACTCCACAGTCACTAGAACCAGATGAGGAGACACAGTTGCCTGTACCTGAAAGAAATCACCACCATTAACATCAAGTGATAATGGCACAGCAATAAGGAGAATACCAGTTGAACGTTCCGGGAAGAGAGGAAAATCAAACTGAAGAAGAAGACCTTCAGTGCATTTAAAAGACTATGTTTGTAAATAATTTTTTTTTAAAAAAAAAGAGAGTTGTCATGTTATAGCTAGTACTATAATTGCGGACTGATGCCTAGCGGTGACAACTGAGATTAGCTAACGCGCAACATCGCTCTGATGTTAGAGAACGCGAGTCGTTAATAAAGTTTGTTAGTTATGTTAACTGTGTGTAATTATTTAGTTAAATATTACGGCCAAGAACATAACAGTATTATTACACAGGAAGTAG
>JAQFVV010005245.1:20000-22436 GCA_028023455.1 Epiperipatus broadwayi | reverse complement strand
AAACTCCATCCAGTCTCAAATTTACTAAACTTACCGATAATCTATTTCTATTTATGCTATTATATGCCTTCCCCATATCTATAAAAACCATATATAGCTTTCTACCAATATTCCTACTTATATCAATAAGCTGTTTAACTACAAATAAACTGCCTCCTATATGCTTATTTGATAAAAATATCCTTGCATTTCTCTCACTTTATTATTTTTTTCCATCCATTTTGCAACCCTTCCAGCCACCATATATGAGAAAAAACTTTGTATACACTAATCTTACCACTATTGGTCCATAATTGTTTAACTTTCTATGATCCTTACCCTTTCCTTTAAATAGTAGCCTTACTTTTGTATTAGTACAATTGCCCAGAAAATCTCTTTTCTGTGCCATCTTATTAAAATATGATAATAATTTTAATTTTGCCATATACTCTAAATTCATTTACATTGCTGCTGCCCATCCATCCAGCCCTTTTGCCTTTAAACTTTTCAGTTTTTTTTACCTGCCTCATTCAGTTCACTTTCTGTAAATCTAATATTCATATTACTATATACTTTCATGTTTGCTATCACCCTGTTCTTCACATCTAACATCTTTTCTATATCCATTGCAACTTATTTAAGATTATCTCTAATTCTTCTCTAGAACTACACTCTATTTGCTCATGATCTAAGTAATACTATTTCTCTCTTCCCTACATTCCTTCTTTATTGTATTTCAAAATTTTTTTATTCCCATCTCTTTCACATTTCATTAATATCCTCTAGCAATTTATTATTCATTTTCATTCTCTCTATAATTATCTATTTTAGCCGAATTTCTTTTTTTGTAAGTACCTTTCCATTTAGTATTAACATCTTTTTTGACTTTCTTTGTTGTACTAATAGCATACTTATATTCTCTGCATCTATCTTCCTCTCTTTTACACTTTTACCTAACTCTCACTTTCCTATTACTTTAATTCTTGCCATATAATACATAATACTAAACCACATCCATGCACTTTACTATATGGTTACCACGATGCTTTATTTACCATCCTCTTTTACAGTTCACAGTTGGTGCTCTTGTAATCTTCTTCAGAAGTAAACATAATACAAAATGTATGAATATAAATATAAATATACATGAACATATAACATTATGTTGTAGTTCTCAGGCATTATGGGACATCAAACTGTAAACTGTACGAAAGGAGTGAAATAACACTGTGCTGATAGGATGCATGGATGATTTAGTATTATATAGTATATTTGGCGAAATGCAATAAGAAAGAGTAATTATTATATTTTTATTCCTCTGAATATTCTCACCTAAAAACCCATTTGCCACTTTTTTATTTCATCATACCAGTTCTTATAATTCATCCCCAACCAACCCTTCCATGGTTTGTTCAATTTTTATTTATACTCTTCTAACTATTCTTATCATTCACTCTCCATCCACATCTTTCACTATCCTTTCTACTTTTTATTACTATTTTCCATCACATTACTAAGCATTTCTATTATTAAAAAGTTATGATCACTATTATGTACTCTCTCATCATTATCAAACATCTTAATTTTTTGTACTTTATTCATTCTCTCTTTTTCTACTAATACATAATCTATTGTGTAAAATATATTATTTTTAGACCATGTGTATTGTCCCTCATAAATATTTGATAAATTTCCAATGCTTAAATTCATTCTCTGACAAAAATTCTTCAAAAGCTGTCCATTCTTATTACCTACATCATCAATTTCTTCAATATGCCATTCATATTCTCTATAACCATTGTTCTCTTCCTTTTCTTTGAATCTCTGTATGTCATTAACTAGGCATTCATATATGCTACTGTCCCACTCCATTATAGTCTGACTATCTCCAGTTGTTATATACACTATAGCCATCATCCATTAATGTCTTCCTAATCTTATCTTAAGCACAAATGTTCTTGCCATTTTAACAGTATTTAAATATTTTTTGACATAATTCCTGTACCACCACCTTTTTCCTTTTCTATTTATACCCTGCCATACCAAGTCTTCCAGAATAGGCTCTTTTTCTTAGATGAGTTTCCACTACTGCTAATACCTCAAGCTATTCATTTTTAATTGCTTTGTTTAATTCTAGTCACTTTTCTGGTGTCCTACCACCTTGCATATTCAAATACCTAATTTTAACAATTTCTTTTTTCCTAACTACTCTTTTATAAATTCTTTTGATTCTTCTCCATTACATTTATAAATAACTTGCTTACCATTAATTTTACAGACCTATTCCTTCTTCACATCTACATTTATATTTAAATCAGCTACCCTTTGATTATTTTTTACATCCATCCCATTCATCTTCTTTCTGATAACACTGCCACTTAAAATTACACCCCATCTTTATAAGTTTCCTGAACTATATTCTTAATAAATAAAACTGCCTAAAACTTTATTTCATTG
>JAQFVV010005245.1:0-17500 GCA_028023455.1 Epiperipatus broadwayi | reverse complement strand
CACTTCATTCATTCACTTATTGTATTGTCCATAAACATTACAACACACATATTAATAATCTAAAGCGTATGTGTACAAATAGATCTTCAGTAAGATGTGTGAAAAACTTGCATCTGATAGATGGCACTAAGAACAAGCCATTAAAATCTGGAATATTAAGAATTAGCACTTTAAATTTCTTCTCTTCTTTTTCTTTTCTTAAATAATTTCTGTTATAGATATTTTCGATATTTGATTTAATTCTTCTAACTACATTGATGTTTATCATATTCCATGATGGTTAATATTTTTAATCTCGGTAAATGTGCATATACATATGGCTTGCTTGAAATTCAACAATAGTCACTTTGCACATCTTTAGTGAAAGCTAAAGAATGAGTTCTGTAACATGGTAGAAATGTAATTTAGTTGTTACTAATCTTAATCCATTCAGTTCATGAATCCAAAAATAGATGTCAACTGTTTTGTTAATAGTTCATGCTATATTGCTCTCTTGCTAAACAATTTTACATCACATATATTTGTGGCTGCATAAAACATTGTTCAATGTACCTTTTTTTAGAATTGGTAAAATAAACTTAAAGTCATGAACAATCCAAGAAGGAGTAAAAACTTGCAGCAAAGAAGAATGAAAGAACTTCTTTAAATAACTGACTTCTCCTTGAATTTTTAAATGATTGTTATAATAATAGATTTATGAAATTTCAAATATACATACTTATATATGAATTAAAAGTAATTATAAAATATAACATATCAGTAATTTGTTAATGTGAAAAATGAGTGATGTTACTTTAATAAAATCATTCTTAAAATCTATAAAAATACTAATTTCAATCAAATCAAAACTGCCATCCATCATATTTGAGGCGTGTACCTTTTAGAAATGTGGGCTGATTTTATGTAATTAATAATAAATTGTGTATGATGAAAATGCAATACAAATAAAGTGAATAAGACAAATGCCTTCACTTTTAACTTAAGTAGTCCATAACTCTGCTATCATTTGCCATTGCAATTGTTCCACCACCACCATAGTCATTGCAAAAACATGGTTACCATATTTGATAAAATAGTGACAGGTCATATCGAAAATTCCACATTAAATGCATAACTATCAGATTTGGCTTTTTTTTTTAAAAAAGTGTCATAGCATCGGCCGGGACATGGAACTCAGAACCCGTCAACTGCCTGCAAGTGCAAGGCAGTCATGCTGGGACTCCTTCTGACCACCAATGCAAGACGTTGTATTTGCTTATTTAGATCAGTAATAAAGCACATTGGGTGTAACAGAAGCGAATATTGATTATGATAAGCAAACCTCAAATGTGCATTCAATTTTTTTCTTTTCCTTTTGCAATTTGGCTAATTTTTAAAGTTGAATATGATTAAAGTTTCTTTGTAATGTAACATATGTTTATTTGTCTCTTGTTACACTAATGATAAATAAAAGATCTTCATGGTCAATCAAATGATATATTAAACATTGTTTTTTTTTTTAAATTTAATAGTTTCTTTCAAGTAATATAGTGTAATACTGTAGTGTAAATTTTACAAAAGTGATATTTCCGTATGGATTTTTTTTTCAGTGTAAAGTTGTGGAAAAAATAAAAAAATTGTTAAATGCTAGTTTACTTTCACAATAGTCTATTTTGGTGTATTTTTTGGAAAATGAAAATATGCATTTTTTAGTGATATTAAACATTTTTATAGAGATTCTGTTCACTAATATGATCATGGAAAAATCAAGAAAAATTTTGAGCTGAAACTCCAACTGGATAATGACATCAAGTGGTGGGGGTGAATGAATCACAGGGAATAACTTTAAGCTACATGGGCATGGTTTGCACAAGTATATAATCAATTTATGTTAAGGGATTTTAAAATTTTTATTTATACTCGATAAGTTATTTTTTAACATAATATTTGCAACTTGTAGTTAATTATTTAGTTGGATTAACCAGCCAATTTTTTTCATATACAATCAGTATAAATGCTTCCTTTTCATATGATATTCTTGCTTAATGATGACCTTAATTGGTGAAAATTTTTTCTAATAACTTTTTGTGGAGTTATCTTAGGTATCAGTTATAGTATATATTCCATTGACTTTCAAAGTTCCTTATCCAATTGAATTTTTTTATTATCAAATCTTATTAACTATATAATTTTTAAAGCACACGCAAAAGCGTCTCATTATGTGGATGAAAATTTTTAATATTTTCTATTATTTGTTTTTTTTAGGTTTATACATAGATTGTAAAATACTTTTATTATTTGTTTAAATATTTCACTTTTGGTCAAGCATTGGTGGTCGAGAGGTCAGTGACAGCTGCTTTACATGCAGTTGTACTGGGTTAGCGGATTCACTTCCCGGCTGATGCTATGGCACATGAGAAAAAAAACTTTCACTTTCTTCAAATAGATGTAAAAAGGGGTTGTTTTTTTTAATTTGCAAAATATTGTAATTATTGGTTCCAAATTTACATTTAGACTTTTGTTAATAATGAAAATAGCAATAGTTGTATTAATTATTTATCTTAATAGTTTAAACTAACATTATATTTGCATACACACATATATACTCACTTTATAATTTATGATATAATTCAATTTTAGTCATAATACAATTATATCTATATTTGTATTTATATGTAGGACTATTTTCATCTTCTAATATTGAATAGTGAATGTTTTAGAAAAAAAATACTTTATTAGAGTATTTAAGATCTTGTTTATTCTTCTTTTTATAAATAAATGAACATTATTATCAATTTGTGTGTGTGTGTAGCTGTTTAAAAATTGATCACTTTATATCTGTATCAAATTATTTGAACTTTATTTTATCTAAACTTTGACAGTTATATTTCTGTTCAAATCATTAACTATTATTTGATATATATAATTTTTTTATATAGCAGGTTTAGTTAACTTAACTCTGGTCTGGCTTTGGTATAATTTCCAGAGCATTCTAGGTGTTACCACTATATTTGTTTAGTGAATCCTTTGAAGTTTTGGTCAGCATCTCTGACAAGCTTTTCATTAGATATTACTCTGTACACAAACAACTGTTAATCTCTGAAGTGTAGTTGTTATTATCATTGCCACTTAGTGAGCTAAGCAATAGCATCTCTGACCTTTTGTTTTTGTTTCAATTGCTCAGAAGATTTTATGATATATTTGACACACATTGAATTTGACTAAAAAGGTCATATTGAAATTACTTGAATACTTTAATAAATATATACTTAGTAATTAAAATCTTTGCACATCATTATGTTAAGGTGATTGGTTTCTTAAATGGACATGAAAAATAATAAACTAATTGTATTCATTGTTCAGGTAAAACCATCCATAGAAGAAAATTTATTTAAAATTCACTTATGGATGTTATATATTTTATTTATGCCTTTTCATGTAATATTAATAAATGTATTACGACTATTTAAAGTTGCCTAGCATTTGGTATCTCTTATCTGTCACTTATTTATTAGTTAGGAGTCTTATTCTTTAAGCTAAGCTAGTCTTGTGGCTACTTATTAGGAATTAAAGATACTTTGAATTACCCATCATTAACTTATATTCAGGCATCAAAGTAAATTTTTTGGACTGCATTGAGGTCTGGTGGTACACTCAAGGTTAGAATATATGGATGTCTGGTATATATTAAATATTTTTAAACTCTGGTGCCCAATATGGAGCCTGAGTATAACTTCCATGATGAGATTTATAAAGCAATTAATTGATTATATTAGTTGTTGGTTGGTGCATTTTTTCGTGAGTAAGAAAAATAGATAGGTCACTTGGTGATAATAGTGAATGTGTTGTGGACAGAGGGATTGTTTGAAGAGGGGAGTTCACCATTTAATGAATTGTTATAAGAAAGAATATTTGGGGAGTACTAATTTATTATTGAAAGAAGGGGTTAGTGAGAAAATAAATAAAGTTAGCTTTTTGTTGTTGTTTTAAAATAGATGTTTTAGTTTTCCAAAATGAAGATTGACAAGCCTATAGGAATGCAAATTCTTGTCAAGATAATGACACAAAGTCAACAAGATTTCATGGATAAAATGGAAATGAGATTAAAGAAAAGTCATCATTATTTAATAAAAAATTAAATCCAAAGTCAGCAATGAATGTTGGAGGACATGAAAGAGATGATGGGACAGTATATTGATAAAGAGAAAAACAGGAGATTATATCAATGAAAGAAATATATTAATGAGGTTAGACAGGTATAAGATTAGAAATTATAAGGAGTAGATAGGAGATTTGAGGAAAAGAAAAAGCAATTAAAAACAGTAACAGAAGAAAATCAACAGATGAAAGTAATAAATGAAAACAAGCAATTATAAGAAGTTTGATATCAGCAAGCTAAAGTATAAGAGGCAGTAGTAATTGAAGCAGTAAGCAGGGAGAAAGAGAAAATAAGAAGTTTTTAGTGCAGAAATAATAGAAAGAAAAACAGATAAGGACTATCTGAACCTGGATTATGAGGGGGAATTCCTAACTGACTTAGAAAGGAGTAGGGAAAATTTTGTATGTATACAGAAAATACAGAACATACCAAAGAACTTGCTACGTACAGATTTTGTCAGCTGTTTTTTCATAATTTTTTATTATTGCAGACATCTACATAGCTAAAAGCCAGGACATGAAATTCAATTCTTAAAGTAAAATCTTAAAAGAGAGATCAGAAACGATGGAAGAACCAAGTTAATGAATGTCATACATATTTTCCTGAATCAGTGTTTACAATAGCAATAGTAAAAAATGTAAAACTGTTGGGTAGAAAATTAATGTTGGAGTGTGGCCTAACAATACCACAAATGAGAACTTTAAATTTCAGTTTTGCCTAGTTAAAATACTTAATTTATTCAGAAAGTATCCAAAGCCTTTTTAAAAATAATCTCCAATAGCTTAGTCAAAGGTCCAGAATCTGGGTAAGAATGAGAGATATAAAAAGGAGAAAAACCAAGTTCAGCTAAATAGCTTGAGCATAGGACTCCAATTAAGTATAGCTAAGAAAAAAAACTCCAAATAGAGGTCAACTGGCACTTAGCAGCCATACTTAAAGTGAAGCAAATTAGAAAATGAAGTTAGGTGTGAGGGAACTCAGTATACAGATAATACTCCAAACATTTGACAATTATAATTTGAAGTTTATTATTTAAAAAAAAAAATGAAAATTTCATTTTTTTTATTTGATTGGGAGGGGCAGTTGAGATGCTTTGTGTTTCGAATTATACATATATACATGGTAAATATTAGTCAGTCAATAAAGGGTTAAGATTATAATTTTTAGTTGCATTTTTCAACTAATTATTTTTAAAAAGTGTGACAGTGGGTATAATGCACACATACGGGAGTATATAACTTTTATAATGAAAATTGATGCTATAATTTTGTAAAAAAAAAAAAATTATAAAGAAAAATGCAGGAACTTTAAAGAAATTTATTTATCTTTGTTCAAGATTATTTTTCTGTATGTCAGATAAAAACCTAGCATAAGAAATGTTTGTTTTTTTAATTATCATAATCATTGGTGTGTGTAATTTTCTGAAGGTATAAAAATCCAAGTTCTACAAACAGACTACCAAGAATTTAAGTAGTGATTAGGAATGCTGGTTTATCTAAAGTGATTTGAATTAATGCTTGGTTCTAGAAGTTTCTTAGAAAAACAGATATTTAAGCAATGGGTTTGAGAGACTTATAAAGCTCTAGAATTTATAGTCAAATCATTCATTGATTCATTCATTCACTCTCTCTTTGTTATTATATGTTTCCAGCCTTACTGCTTGTGCTTTTCAACTAGTTCCAAGTAAGAAAAGTTGGCAGTGATTCGGCAATTACTAAGTGAGATTCATCCAGTTAACCTTTTACAGCTGCTAATTATATTATTGGTTATCGAGGTAAAAATCAAATCTTTTTAATTGGCCAACTCACAAACTGAAGACAAAGCCTATTGTTAAAACATATCGCCTATAATATTAAATTCCAACTCGGATCCGTTTATAAAGAAAGTATATTACTAATTTTTCAGGTTATGAGAAAGAGGCAGAAAGTTCTTTCAAAAATAAATTGCTATTTATTTATTATAAAATATATTCAATTTTGGCAAACTTAAAGCGAGATGTCTAAACAAAAAAGTGCTGACGCAAATGCTTTTTTTCAGCTTTACGTTACTGAAAAGTAAAAGATTTCTTTTGATAAATCTTAAAAATATTTTTACTAAAATCTTCAAAGTATTTTTCGAAAATAATTTTGTTTTTAGATATTTTTAAAAAACTATTTTAATTTCTCATTTTATATTTTTTTAATACTTAAATTACATTGAAATGAAAATCTCAGCGTTTTCTTTATTGTTCTTTGATCAGGGGGTTTCTTTGTTCTTTCCAGCCAATTAGAATGTCTTTTTTGGCTGAGAGCCAGCTGACAGCCATTCACCGACAAGGTTCTTCGTTTAGTTTTAAATGCGTTTTTTTTTTTATTTTTTACTTGTAAAATAATTCGGAAGAGGGCACCATCTTACAGAACTTTTAAAAAACCTAATCAATAACTGTCAAACGAATATTCTACCATTAAAACTAACCCAGAAATTAGAGTGACATCAGATGTCGACGAGATGCCTCGTAAGAGGTGGTTAAAGAGAAGAAACATCACTAACAAGTAAAAGAATCCAACATTCCAGTTGTTGTGCCTGTCATTATGTGTGAGCTAAGGCATTTACTCCATGGTGAACTCTAACCAGGCATAACTCTATTTATTGGTATGGTATAAGCTGAAATGCAGGACCAATCTGATTTTTGCCAATTAACAACCTCCACACTGAAATTTCTCTCCTAACATAATTCCCAATAAATGAAACAAACTACATAAATTGTCCCACAAACATGCATAGTATTTAATTGAACCATTAACTCAAAAGACTGCATCACAAGGTTAGTAGTAATATATGATAACTTTAATTTCTCAATAAGTCAGACATTATTAAACTTTAGGAATAAAAACTTTTAATTCTTAAAATAAAATAATTACTATTAGATTTATTATTAATTGATCTATTAATTTTGATGTAGTTTTAATTTTATGTATTATTTTGTATGTGTCAATTAATTTTTTGATGTAGTGAGTTATTTTTTTTTTTGCAAATATATCTCAAAAGTATAAGGTTATTGTTTTTTATTACCGATAAGTTTAGTAATATTGATTTATAGTAAGGCGATCATATCAGTATAAATTTATCAAGTTTATAGCCATGTTATATAATTAATTTAAGTAATTATATTTTTTATTCTTAAAGTAGGAAATAGTAATTCTTTTACAAATAATTAATTTTAAGTCTTCTTATCAATTAGTGGAACTGGTAATTGTCTTATTTACTAATATATACCAAGAGGGATTAACTCTTATAGTGTTTGAAATCATACATAAATTATTCTTTATATAAATAAATAAACAACATTTTTGATTTATGTGGGTTCCATATCTGTATCAGAAATTATTTGAGCTTTATTTAATCTAATCTTTGATAGCTACATTTCTGTTCAAATCATTAAGGTTTTGTTTGATGTGTGTATTATATTATATAGTGGGTTGAATTAACTTGGCTCTGGTCTAGCTGATATAACTTCCTGGGCATTTTATCAATGTTACCACTATATTTGTTGTTTAGTGAATCCTTCAGAGCCTCTGTTGACAATGTCTCCATGCTCTTTATTAAATATTACTCTAAACACATGTTCATTAACACCTGAAGTTAGAGTTAATATTATCATTGCAAGATAAGCTTAGAAATGGCCTCTCTGGCCTTTATTTAGCTTATATTTGTTTCAGAGTTATTCAGATGATTTTATGATATATTTGGTGCACACATAGGTTTAATTTAAAAGTGTCATATTGAAATTAGTTGAATACTTTAATAAAGGTATAATTATTAGTTAAAATCTTTGCACATCATTATGTTAAGATGATTGGTTTCTTAAGTGATTGTGGAAAAACAGTAAACAAATTAAATTCATTATTCAGGTAAAACCATCCATAGAAAAAATTAATTTATTTAAAATTTACTTATAAGCTATTATATACTTTATTTATACCTGTTCATGTAAAAAGTAATAAAGGTGTTATTATTGTGTCTGTTATCTGTCAATCATTTATTAGTTAGGAATTTCATTCTTTAAGCTGAACTAGCCTAGCGATTACTTGTTAGTAAATTAAGATACTTCAAGTTAGCCATTGTTGACATATATTCTGGCATCAAAATAAATTTTCCAGACTGCAAAGAAGGTCTGGTGGCACCCTTATGTGTTATAATATATGGATGTACCTGGTATAATATATATATATATGAAAAAATCTTTTTGGATCATACCATGTATAAGTCTTTTTGTTTTCCAGCATTTCCATGAAATATAATTCATCCTTGTCCAAGGCTTATGTTTCATTGAAATGTTGGCAAATTAAAAAGCAAAAAACTAGTGCGTGATATGATCCAAATAAAATATTGTTCATCTTATAAGGTTAAAATTTTCATTATACTTTATATGTATAAATTATTAATAATAATTTTTGAAATATCTTACTATGCAAACTGATGAAAACTCTCTTTGCATTTTCAAACAGTAATTTGTCAACCTTTTTATTTCTCAAATAATATTTAGGCTACTTAATTCTTGGGTGTATTTTCTATTTTTTCCAGTGTATTAATAACTAGTTCATGTTTGTTGGTGGTATTTATTGAATTAGTGCTTATTTTTTTAGCATTTTATGGTTAAATCTAGTTCTAGTCCTCATAGAATAGAATCACAGCAAATGAAAAAATATTCATTTTACTATGAAATAATGTCAACACAGTTCTAGTCTATTATATTCTCCTCTGATTTGTATAAAGAACAGTAAGTAATTATTATTATTTTTTATGATGTTTCTAATAAATTGAAATATAATGATGATATAAACTTTACAATGCACATTTTATATTTTTGTACTGAATAATTTGAAGAATTTAAACTTTCTGTATTATTATATGTATGTTGGATATACATTTTATATACTTTGATTTTATTATATATATAATTATGTATGTACAATGTTGTTTTTAAATGCATGATCGAATGTTTTAATTTTTTGTAATAAAAATTACAAAATTTAATATGTTGAAGTATTTTTTTTCCATATGTCAAAGTGTCAGCCGGGAAGCGAACCCGAGAAACTGCTTGTAAGGCGGCTATTGCTAACCATTCGGCCACCAACTTGGCTTGACAATATTTCAGTATTTTTATATATATTTCACATAGTTTATGATATTTTTTTATTAAAGTGCCATATTTGGCAATGTTTTAGTAATAATACTTTATATTTTGAAAGATTTTAGATTTTTATTCTATATGTATATAATGGTTGTGCATGTAAAATATTTTCTTTGTTAGAAAAAAAGTATTGTTTTAAAAAGTTCTATATTCATAGAAAAACGTAATCTTTTTCTCTATCACTGGGAATTAAATTTCTTCATTTTTCTCCAGTTTCTTTTAAATCACCAGTTTTATTAATTTCCCATATATAATTCGAAAATTCTGTTTACGTAATTGAGCCTATTATTGTCAAATAATTATATAAATTCTTTATTTTTTGACCATTTTAATGTGTAATTTTTAACAATATATAACATGAATATTCTATTGCGATAGGACAATTATCACTGTGTATTCAACATTTATTTCCAACTTATGGTACAGATATGGAAATTTATATGTAAGCAGTAATGAACTATATTATAATATTCTTTTAAATATACAAACACATGCAGATGCTGAAATCATGTTGAAGATGGCTATATATGTCTTGTAAACTAAAAATAAAAAATGCAGAAAATAATTCTTTTTTGTGTTCTTTTTGAATAAAGCGGATAATTGTATATCAGAACATGGGACAATTATTGTATAGTTAAGATCTAAGTACAGTGCTCTCAGATCCAAGGGCCCTTTGTCAATTGTTATAAACTACTAAGCATCACATGATCACTATCATACCAATCCTGCCTAATAGGATAATGGTGGCGTATGGTTGTTGAAGAGCCAAAGACACCAAGATGTATGAGTGCTGAATTGAGTTCAGTCCCATATATTATATAAGCTATTGAGCTTGGATTGAAAATACTAATTGGGTTTTCAGAATTTCATTTCTCATAGTTTTGTAGTGCAAATAGAGTTAAAAGGTGGTGCTGGAAGGTTGCATTAGATCCCTAAGATCTAGGTGCAGTGATCTCAGATCCAAGGCTCCTCACTGATGAAAGCCACAAGCCAGAAACTAGTCTGGGGATATTGGATGAGTAGGCACTGGATGGGGACTTATGCTAGAAAGCTACAGCATCCATTGATTACTCTAGCTTGCTGTGGCAGAAATATGTATAGTGAGTTTTGCTGTTTTAAGAATAGTATTAATGTGGGATTTATCAACATTTTTCTCAGTTGTAAGATTGACATTTTCAAGTTTAGATTATTACAAATAAAATACATATCACTTTTTGTCTTCTATTTATATACTTCATTTATAATTCTGCAGCTTTTTTTGCTGTTGTTCAATTTATTACATTATTATAATGGTCAAGTACTTACAATACAATTTATTTATCCATAATGTTGCCACAAATTCATAAATACATAATCAATCAAAATAAGATTGAAATAAACAGGAAATTAATAACTATATTATAATATTTATCAGACAATCTCTTTCATCTTCATTGAAATCTTCTCAAGATCTTGATTGGATAAATATTATAATATAATTATTAATAATTGTTTATTTCAATCTTATTTTGATTGATTATTTATTTATTATTGTTCAATTTATCCATCATGTGATATTTTGAGTTTTCTTTTTAGATATTAAACATTGTTTTATAGATATGCCTTTTTAAAGAAATTAAATTTCATCCCTAACAAGAATTATAAAAATTTGTCTTTATAAACTTTTATATCTTTTTCTAAACAAGCATCCAGAAAAAAAAAAAACATATTAAGACTGCTTCTTTCAATTAGTTCAAGATTTTCCATAGCAAGTATTTTTAGGACTATTTCAGTATATTTACAAATCCATAAAAGTTTTATCCTCTATTTATGTTAGTAGTTTTTATATAATCTGAATATTAGACTGACATGACAATGTATAATTCATCTTAATATAGATTACTATGCAATAAATATAATCAATTATGCAGGTGTCCCTTAAGTCTGGATACAAAAATCTCATTAACTATATATTGAAAGTTAGCAGATGAATTTAATACCTGTCATCAATGAGGGATTCTACTTGTCTTTTCCCTGATGAAAGTGCACTCATTGAAAATCACAGATGTTATACCCTTGGTAGAATGCACAAGGAATGAATGTGATAAAATTGACAGCAATGTGGTTATTACATCAAGTTCACGATTTTTGCAAAGAGCATCCAGTCCTTGCATTGCAAATGATGAAAATCATAATGAAAATATTATTTAATATTCCAATTGAATAAAATGTTAATAAATTTCATTTTCCTGAAAATATGTGTTTTGTATGTGTCAGATTCAATGGACACTCTGTAATACTACAGTGTGATTTCGTATTAGTCTCATTTTGTACAAATTGTCTTCACTTATTACAGAATTTGATGCATATTGCAAAATTATAATAAGTCTTGAAGTGACAATCTCTATTTTTTTATTTATTTATATAGTATATTTTTACTTTTTAAATGAAGTATAGAAGAAAAAATGCTACTATCTATATTAAACAATAATCCCCAAATGTTTTATTATTATTATTTTTATTTGGGTTTCTTTTCGTATAAACAGTCTGAAAGACGCTCATTTTTGTCTAAATATTTAATTTATTGCAAAATATATAATTTGGTTGCTCAATCCAGAATTTGAAAAACTCAACCACTAAAACAACAATAATGAGTAATTTGAAAGATAACTTGCCAAGTTTATTTTTACACCAATATTAATTTCATTTTGTCTATAGTGAATATTTTTTGTCATATAATGATGTGTTTTCAATGTATTATCATTATCACATGAATAGATGGAAAGTTGTTATCTGGACTGAAATCCAAAATGCCATCAAAAAAAACCTTTCTATTTATTATCTATCTATATTGCTATAATTATGTGTGCTTGTATTTAGGTGACTTTTATTTCTTTGGATATGATTACAAATACCTTTTAGGTGGTGGATATAAAATAAAATACTAAGTATTGATAAATGAGCATCTTTTCTAACACTGGCAATATAATATAAATATGGGAGAAGCAGTTGCATACATAAAATAAAAGAAGTCAGAAAGAAGCATTGTTAGCCAAGAGGAGTCAGTGCAGCCACCTTGCAGTTGGTTGTAGAGGTTGTGGAGTTCATTTCCTGGCCAATACTATGACATATGAAAAAAATGAGGCATGGTTCATTACACAAAATGAATAATCAAAAAACTAATAGCATTCAAATTAGCAAAATAATAATATTCTCAGAAAACTGACCATGACTATGATGTGGAGTGGTACAATCATCATCATAAATCATTATCAATCCACTGCATATTAGGTCTCTCCAAGTTCAATTCATCTTTTCTGATCTTTGGCTTCTCTTCTCCACATTACCCCTGCACACTTTCTTATTTCATTCATCCATCTCACATGTGGTCTCTTTCTGGGTCTTTTACAATCTCTTGGGAATCCAATATGCATTGATATTATAATAAATGTTATTGAATTTTATGTACTTAAACTCTGAATAAGTATTTTTTCACATTAATATTTAGAATGGTAGAATATAGATACATAATCAATTATTTATATTTATAAATATATAGATGAATTGCTAAAAAAAAAGTAGTGTTCTGGTGTGATGTGAAGAAGAGACTATAGATCGCAGAAGATAAATTGAACTTGGAGAGATCAACCGGCATCTTGCAGTAGAGCAGTAGTAATGGTCAAAAATGATGATGATGTATAGATAAATTTGTAATGCAAAAATATTTTAAAGAATGAAGTAACATTTATTTCATAATGGGTAGACTGAGAAAAAATATTTTATAGTAGATGTATATGGCAAATTTTTTTAACAAATATCATTATGACATCACTCACACAAACCAGTATATATATACTAAGATAATTCTTAAAGAACAGCAGACCCAATAACACTGTATGTTTAAAAATACATATGACAAAGAAAAAACAACATGACTAAAGACTCAAAGTATTCCAGATGGCTTAAACTCTAGTACATCATAGACCAAGAAGCTGAACCTATCATTGACGTCATGCCTTAATAATACACAGTTCATCTGTCTAATACAAAAATACTTCAGGATGTCCTATCACTCAACTGTAACCTTCTATAGCCTTCATTCTATACATATGACATCAATCTGTAAACAGTCTATATCTAAGTTTATATGTCACTTGAAATTTAACCCCACTGCTTGGCTTTTTGTAACCCATTGATGTAACCTTGCTGTTCTTGATCAATAAAGTTTACTTTGAAAATAATTCATTTATGTTTAAAAGAATTTTAGACACTATTTTGATTGTGCTCATTTTTTGCATAATGATTATTTGGCTTGCATAAAGATTAATAGGTATTTTCTCAGAGCGATATCTATAAAAAAATTCTTAATCAGAAAATAATGACAATATTAAAATAATTTTATTTTTATCAAAAATAGTTTTTTTGTTATAAGATGTAATGACAAATTATGATTTCAAAAGAATTTACAAAATAATATTTACTTAATTCAGCTTAATTTCAAAAAAAGTTTCCTCCAAAATTTCTTGGTAGTCATTCTATTGATTAATGTGCTACTGGTTACATTTTAAACTCTTTTAATTTAATTTAAATATGCACTAATTTCCAAAATGGCTATGAGGTGTTACCCATAACTAATGGTATCGAAATCACATGAATGTTTCATGTTTGAACATATTTAAATTGTAACACAGCTGTGTAAAATTTTAAGCTGGGAGAGCTAGATGTTAGCTATTGGGAAGACAGTAAATATCTGTATGTATACTTTAGTGCAAAAAATGGATGATTGAAATTTTGATGAACATATTCAAATGATCATCAAATGTGCTATTGAAGTATTACAACTGTTGCAAGTGGTTTATGGTGAAGATTCTACAAGAGAAATAAAGTGTGTTTGAATGGCATAAGAGGTTCAAAAATGGGCAAGATGTGGATGATCCCAAAGTTGACAGCCAAAAACGGTGACAGCTAGTAATATTAACAAAGTGCAAGATGCAATACAGTCTGATGGTTGATTAAGTGTTAGATTGTTAACTTAACAATTGTAGATTAATTAAAAAACAGGTTAATTTGAAATAAAGAATTGGATATGGAAAAGATGTCCTTAAAGGATTTTGTGCCTCAGTTCTTGATGGATGAACAGAAACAGTGTTAGTTTGATGACACAACCAATCATTTTTCAAATACACATCCTTCATGAGTAATTGCAGAGTGATGAAACTCTGTGTTTTTAATATGACACAGAAATAAAATGTCAAAGTATACAATGGAAACCTCTTGATTCGCCCGCGACCTAAAAAGCATACACTTTACACTCATAGTTTAAGACCATACAGTGCGTTTCTTTGATCAGAAGAAAATAGTCCACCAGAATTTATTGAACAGGTACAAATGATATTAATAATATTATTTAAAAATATTTCAGAGATTACAAGAATCTGTTTGAAGAAAAGGAGCATTAGTTGATCATTCATCATGATAATGCACCAAGTCATAGGGTGCCCATTGTGAAAGACTTTTTAGCCAAAAAATCAATTGCACAACTAGACCATCCTATCTATTCATGACTTGGCTTCCTGTGATTTTTGGTTATTTTACCAACATTAAAAAAACAGTGAAAGAATGAAAAATTTCTACTATAACTGATATCCAATGAGTTCCAGCTGTGCATTTAGAAATGAGAATGCCATTTTAATCAGTATAAGATGTACAAAGGAACTGCATTGAAGTCATTAGTAGCCACTAGTATACATTTTCACATGTATATAAAAAGACAATTCCAGGAAATTAAATTATCACACTTTGAATGTTAATGAGAATTGAATTTTATATAAATTAAATTTTGTGTTATATAATTTTTGTTTACTTTCAAACTGGGATAAAAAATCATTATATATTGGGTGTTTTTAAAATTTATTTTTTGGCTGTTCTAGTTTAGTTGTGAATTTGAAGTAATTTTATTATATATATAATAAATAAGGAACATGCTAATAGCTCTAAACAGCTTTATAATTATTATTATTTTTATGATGACAATGCCCCAAGAAAAAGCATTTGAAATCGTTATCTTGGATTATCCCCATACCTGTATTATTTCAAGCTATGGCTTTCTTCAGTGAGAAGCTAAATTAGACTCAGAATCCTAACTCAATATGCATTTATCTAATACTTAACTATTAAGAAGATTTAAAATTCTCAGACATTTATATGTTTTCAAATTCAGTTCTTCAACTGTAAAGTTATATGGGCATGAATTAAAGTCAGTTACTCCACTTATATTAATAGGGCTAGCAATTTAATATGGCCAAAGTTTTAACCAACCAAATTATAAATTTTAATGAAAACAAGTCATACATCATTGACCTATAGGCTTGCTACACCAATATGTAATAAATAAATAGTGTGGTAATAGCTCTAAACAAGCTTATTATTATTACTTTTATGATAAATGCCACAATAGAAAGTATTTGGAATATTTTCATCATCATCATCATCATCATCATCATCATCATCATCATCATCATCATCATCATAATAATAATAATAATAATAATAATAATAATAATAATAATAATAATAATAATAATAATAATAATAATAATAATAATAATAATAATAATAATAATAATAATAATAATAATAATAATAATAATAATAATAATAATAATAATAATAAAGAAGCAGCAGCTTGTTTAGAGTTATTAACATGCTCTTTATTTATTACATATTATTATTCCCCACAAGCTATAGGTCATGTGATATATGACTTATTTTCATTAAAAATATATATATGTATCAATTCTAATATTCTCATGGATAAATGAATTCACAGGATTATATCTGAGAGCTTCCATATAGTAAAAATATAATAGCTAAATAGCTTATGTTTCAGTATAATAACAAGTCCTTAGAGCTATTTCTTATCATTTGAAAAAAGTTCTGAGAAATGCTTATTTGTATTGAAACGCATGGCTATTATTATTATATTTTAAATATATAAATATATTTTTGGCTGCAACTATTACTTAATATTTTAATTATTTTATATGTATAATTTTTAAGGTATTTTATTTGTATAAACATATTTAAATATTATAGTACTGTAAGATTTTTAATGATAGATGGTTTCATAAAAAAGCAAATAATGTATTAAGTAACATAGTTAATGTTATCAATAGCATATATATATAATTTATTTATAAAAATGATAAATATTACTACTGTATTATAACAGAACATATTAGCTCTTTTTTAAGAGATGATAATATGTCAACTATTATTAGACAGATATGGCATTCTCTCTTTATAGATTTTAATTAAAATAAATATTATTCTTAGACAGAATCCACAAATTAAAAAAAAAAATACAAGCTGCTATAAAGAGCCAATAAAGATCACATGATCACCATTTTCCATACTTACTTATAACTGTTATTAAAACAGGCAAAACTCACTATATGTATTGCCACACACAGCAAGCTAGAGTAATCAATGGATGCCAGAAAGGCTTGTGCATAAATCCCCATCTAGTACCTACTCATCCAATGTCCCCAGACTAGTTTCAGACTTGTAGCCCTAACCATAAACTAGTCTGGAGATATTAGTGAGTAGGCATAACTAGTCTGGGGATATTGGATGAAGTAGGCACTAGATGGGAATTTTATGCACAAGCCTTCTGGGGAATCCATTGATGTCTAACTTGCTGTGTGTGTGTCATTGTAGTGACTTTTTGCTGTTTTCATAATATTTTATAAGAGAGTTAATGGAGAAGTGCAGTAAAAAATGAGAAGCAAACAGGAGATGACAATAATGTATGGAGAAACTCTATTGATATTTGTCTGAAGGTTTGAAATGATGGTATATTATTAGATGTGATATGTTGGACTATTTCACTGTGCATATAGGCCAGCAACACCCGAAGAAGAGTGGAGAATAATACTATTTGAAATGTTGTGTAATTACTAACCTGTGTTGTATATTTGTGTGTTATTAGTAACAAGTTGTTAGTATTTGGAAAGTTTAAATAAAGTTTAAAAATTTCTATACATTCAACATTCACTCATAGATAATGGAAATTGTCCAACATATCACATCTAAATTCTATTCATATCTTTCCATGTTGTAATTACAAACTAATAGAAAATGCTAAAAAATATTATTTCTGCTGATATACTTTTTAATATAAATGCAACTGATATAGTTAAAACTATTCA
>JAQFVV010005244.1:0-22519 GCA_028023455.1 Epiperipatus broadwayi | reverse complement strand
TGCATGGCTTTAGTGTATTTCTATAAGTATGAAAATATTCTGTATAACTTTAATTTATTTGTATAAGTATGAAAATATTCTGTATAACTTTAATTTAATGTAAATAATAAATGTTGTGAACCCAAGACAATAGCATATACAAAAAAATATAAACAGAAACTAACTTTATTTAAACAAATAATAAATTGGTTTATTAACAATTATGACAATATAAGCAACAAGAAATATTTACATGAGTAAGGAAATATTGTCAAGATAGCACTGTTACAATTAGGTATTGTGACTAACAGTATTTGAATAACTCTTTTGTCTTAGAAATAACTATCCAGGTTTTTTTATACAACTTCTTTCAAATAAATAATTCCTAAAAATACTCTTGAGAATCCTAAATTTATATGCCTCATACTGAATTAGTATTAGCTCAATAAAATATAATTTCACTTTATATATTTTACAATAACATTATAAAATTAGTAACCAGGATTAATAAACTCATCGGCAAGTACTTGATATAATAAGCCAAACCCATTTAAGCAATGGCTAGCATATCCAGAATAAATCTCAAATTATAATTATACTCCTGTTGTTTAGAACGGCAAGCTAATAAATGACTAAATAAGTAAAATGTGTGGGCCACTCATCAAAAGTTATTTGCACACATAAACATAAGAAGTTACTGACCACATAATATAAATTCCTAAAGTATAAAATTTAAAAGACTTACACATCCATCGCCAACAACTCTGGGTGAATACATTGATTATATAGCATGTGTGGATTGCACTAACTGGTTATATGCCTACAATTTAAACATCTAAATTACTAACAGTTGGTTGGATTGTGGATGATAATAATATAACAATACAATGAAGACATTGTTATACCTTTAAGCACTAAAATAACTCAGTGCACCCTGAAGAAATTAAGTCCTTCAAACTAACTTCTCTTGTCATTACATATCAAAAACACAATCTCACCTACCATGTTGGAAGACTAGCTTTAAATACATCATGAGTGATAGGCCAACAATATGCTCTGCAGAGCTGAACAACATAGCAAAACTGTGGTGGCTTCCAAAATACCTATTTCTGAGGCAGAAAAGAGGATACCTGGACTGTGTCACAGCAGATCAGGAAAACATGGAAAGACACACCAAGAACAGGTACCTTCTAAATATGTGATAATAATCACTGGAAATAAGCACTATTACCTCATGGAACAGAATATAATAAAGATGGGGAACTTATCCACTCCATCAATCATAATAATAAATATCAGTAGGGTCTTATATTATGGGTCCAAGCAATACTATAACTAATAATGACAAGTTACAAACATCACTATAACTAACTAAAGTCATATTCAAAATTTTAGTCATACTAACAATAAGTAATGTCTGAACCAACATTCGCAATTTAAGTCAATTGACTGAAAAATTAATAAAGAAAATTTAATAGCATATGAAATTTTTAGCACAAAGTTACAATTCACACATGTGTGAAATATTAAAATTATAGTAACTAGTGAACATGAATAATAGTTCTTTATTCATAAAAAAATACTAGTGGTTATAATTATTATTGCATTTATGCTAAAATATAATGGAAAATCTTTTGACAATTGCTTTAGCATATCACTGAATAGAATACCATACATTTGAAGTAACTATTAGTGAGAGATAAAAATCTCCACTGATTCAGAATGAATAAAATGTATACTAGCTTATCAAGTACCTACTAACTGCATAATAAAATATTACCTGAGAAATCATATAATATCTGTACACTCTATTAAGATTAAACTTATATAAATTAATTACCTGACATCCATAAAATACTAAACATTTATTATGTTAAATGTAACAAATTTTCATAGAAAATACTGCATAAAATATTTTTTCTGAGCTTTTTTTGCACTGAGTCATCTGTTAAGCGCATATAATATTAATTCAATGGGCAAATGTTCTGCAAAGCCTGTAGTGAAAAACATTTTATTTTTAAAACATGGCAAAAGATTTCTGAATGAGGTGTATACAGTTAGTTCTTATGTCTAAGTTAGTTCTCAATTCTAAAACATTTTCAAATATCAACAACAACATAAATAAACATAAGACAATAATGAGCTGGTGACTATGGAAATGACGAAGAGAATAACTTATTCAGCTGATAAAACACTTCTTTGGGATACATACCATAGTTTTACTTAAATAATTATATAGCTTCATTTTTTATTCCTTTCATTTTCCTTAAACATATATTTAAGCATTTTCAAATAGACTTGTATAAAATAATGAGATGTTTTCAGGTGATTATTCAATATATTTTATAATAAATTCATAAAGCAAATTTTGTTTGTAAATTATCATTCAGCATATCAAACATCTTTAGAATAACTCCTACTAACTTTATAGCATAGATTTAAACATTAATATTTTCATATATTCTTTAATTAGTGAACTACATATCTCCAAAATCATGAATTGAAGATTTCTAACATAGTAAAACATTTCTAAAATTATTAATTCCTCAAGAAATGTTTCATATATGAAGAATATTGATAGAGCAGGTAATTATTCAGGCATTTTAAAACTTATTATTTAACTTTTATTTCAGTGGCAATTCATGCCAGTAATAAACAAGGTGAGATAATATAATGCAAAACAGCGCTATATAAAATAAATGTCTTATTTACATATGTTTAATTTAATAAGAATGACGTATCATAAATTCTAAAAATTTCACAAGCGTCATTCATTCAGGCATAGTAAAAAGTAATTTAAAGTGATCGATTAACACCTTCATGCTCTCATTTCCAAATTCTTATGATTTGCCCATACATAAACAATTGGGTCAAAAAGATATATGAATTCATTTTATCTTTTCACAAAGACTTTATCTTGTATTTGGACAGTGAGTATTCATTTATATAGTTAAATCTACATTTGCATTATCTTATTAATATTAGTTTATAAAAACATAGCATTATATAAAATAAATGTCTTATTTACATATGTTTAATTTAATAAGAATGACGCATCATAAATTCTAAAAATTTCACAAGCATCATTCATTCAGGCAGAGTAAAAAGTAATTTAAAGTGATCGATTAACATCTTCACACTCTCATTTCCAAATACTTATGATTTGCCTATACATAAACATTTGGGTTGAAAAGATAGATGGATTTATTCTATCTCTTCACAAAGACTTTATCTTGTGTTTGAAAAGTGAGAGTATTCATTTATATAGTTAAATCTACAAAACACATGTGCATTACCTTACTGGCTTAATAATATTACAGTTTATAAAAACATAGCACTATACAAATGGATTATTTATAATGCATTTGTTTAAGATTTAAATATACAACTTAACAGTCTATGCATTTTAAATTTCCTGCTTTTAAAACTTTTATAATTTCTTCTTCTATTTATAAATGAACTAAATAAAATAAAGCTGGAATATTGTTCTGCATAATTTTGGTTATAAAATTCATAAAAAAATATTACAACTGCTTAATTTTAAAACTTATTCCATAGTTAATTTTATCAAAATAGTTAGTAATAATGATAAAATTCCCTCAAAGCATTTTTAAAATAATAAAAAAAGTTGACCAAAAACTGGGAATACCCGAGACTACTCGGAGTTCATTGTAGAGTGAAGAATAACAAAATTTAAGTTAAATACTTTTACAAATGAAAAATAATAAAATTTATAAAAAATTAATACTTTACAAATGACTTGTACCAAGGATTCAACTAGAAGAATCAGAGGAAAAGGAATGAACCAAAAGAAGAATGAACAAACTTTTAATTTATTAAATTACAAAATCATAAGACATATCAATCAATAGATAACATCATTTTAGTCTACATACGTCAAAATGACATGTGATTGAATGAAATTAATTTAGAAGAAAGTTAATAAAGTTTTCCTATATAAAAAAATATTACATAAAAAAGCACATTTCTTATTCATCAACTGATTGAACCATTCTAAGATATTTATTGACAAAAATTTTAATTAATCACTATTTTATTCATTAAACTACTTTAACTAATAGTATAATTATTTCTTCATTCTTTATTTTTATAAGTTTGTATAGTTCAACTTTTAAAACTACTTAATTTATTATAAAACCCTTTTCACATACCCATGCAAGCACACACATGCATGACTGAAAGGAAATGACATTCTAAACTTTAACCTAATTTATTAATTACCTTTTTCAATAACTAATTATAACTTAAAATAACTCAAATAAAAATATTTAATGATATTTAATATTAAAAGTACTTTACAGAATTTAAAGCTTACCTATAATAAACTAATATTTTAACGTTTATTCTATTTATTCTACAAAGTTACAAAAGCTAATGTTAAATTAATTTTAACATTCCCTACTCTATTTCATCATATAAGCTTAATTGTAATCCTATTAAAAATATTATCTCTTGGCACAAATAATAACACAATATTATTATTTTAATAAGACCAATATCCCTTCTAAGAAATATAAATTATTATAAATTACAAAGACATGTCTACTTTGCACATAAGCTATATTAAAGTGTTATATATAACAAAATTATTAGTTATTTCATTCATTAGTTAACTATTTTTTTAAAAAAATCAATTAACTATGTAAAATTATTAAATTAAGATAAGCAATGAGAGCAAATGTGATATCACTTGGCCACAATATAGAAATATTAAAATGTCTGTGAACAAATAGAATGAAACATTGCTATAAAGGTCAATATTGTTAAAACTGCAATTAATTTCATCTCTTAAACACATATTTCATTATCTGAAAGTAAGAAAAAATTACACATCTCATGATAGTAAAACAAAAAGATTTACAATCTCCTGTTTAGTAAAATGTTTATTTTCATGAATTTGCCAATCACTTTTAACTATTGTTTTGTAATCACATATTCGACAAGCGTAAACTGATAAAGTTGCAGTCTTAAATTCCCATAAATTACATTGAAATGAGTTTTCTTCTGTATGTTTACTTTTATGCTCTTTTAATCTCAGCCTTTCTGCAGTTTTGAATGCATATAAACTACATTCAAATGACTTTCCTTCTGTATGTGCTTTTTCATGCTGTTTTAAAACATTGCTGTTTGCAGTTTTAAATACACACAAACTACATTCAAATGGCGTTTCTCCTGTATGTGTTCTTTGATGCCGTTTTAAATAAGCTCTGTTTGCAGTTTTGAACACACACAAACTACATTTAAGAGGTTTTTCTCCTGTATGTATTGTTTCATGCTGTCTTAAATTATTCAAGTCTGCAGTTTTGAATGCGCACAAACTACATTCAAATGGCTTTTCTCCTGTATGTATTCTTTGATGCCGTTTTAAATAACTTCTGTGAGCAGTTTTGAATGCACACAAACTACATTCGAAAGGCTTTTCGCCTGTATGTATTCGTTCATGCAGTTTTAAATAACCCCTTTGTGCGGATTTGTATGCACAAAAACTACATTTAAAAGGTTTCTCCTTTGTATGTGTTCTTTCATGCTGTTTTAAATGACTACTCTTTGTAGTTTTGAATGCACACAAACAACATTCATATGGCCTTTCTCCTGTATGTATTCTTTCATGCAATTTTAAATTACGCTTGCGTGCAGCTTTGTATGCACACATACTACATTCAAATGGTTTTTCTCCTGTATGCATGTTTCCATGTTGTTTTAAACTACTCATGACGGCTGTTTTATATGCACACAAACTACATTCAAAGGGTTTCTCTCCTGTATGTTTTCTTTCATGCTGTTTTAGATGACGACTGTTTGTAGTTTTGAATGCACACAAACTACATTCAAATGGCATTTCTCCTGTATGTGTTCTGTGATGCTGTTTTAAATAAGCTCTGTTTGTAGTTTTGAACATACACAAACTACATTCAAGAGACTTTTCTCCTGTATGTTTTCTTTCATGCACTTTTAAACTACTCATGTCTGCAGTTTTAAATGCACACAAACTACATTCAAATGGCTTTTCTCCTGTATGACTTCTTTCATGCCGTTTTAAATAACTTCTGTTCATAGTTTTAAATGCACACAAACAACATTCGAAAGGCTTTTCTCCTGTATGTTTTCTTTCATGCACTTTTAAAGTACTCTTGTGTGCAGTTGTATATACACACACGCTACATTCAAATGGTTTCTCTCCTGTATGTGTTCTTTCATGCACTTTTAAACTACCTTTCTGTGCAGTTCTGTAACCACACACACTACATTCAAATGGTTTCTCTCCTGTATGTGTTCTTTCATGCCGTTTTAAAAGACACCTGTGTGTAGTTTTGTATGTGCACAAACCACATTCAAAAGGCTTTTCGCCTGTATGTGTTCTTTTATGCCATTTTAAATCACTCATTTGTAGTTTTGTATTTTCGCCTGTATAGGTTCTTTTATGTCACTTTAAAC
The DNA here is from genome assembly GCA_028023455.1 of Epiperipatus broadwayi. Classification (NCBI taxonomy): domain Eukaryota; kingdom Metazoa; phylum Onychophora; class Udeonychophora; order Euonychophora; family Peripatidae; genus Epiperipatus; species Epiperipatus broadwayi. The sequence goes on along the minus strand of JAQFVV010005244.1, from coordinate 16,084 downwards.
TACTCATGAGTGCACTTTTGTATGCACACAAACCAAACTCAAATGGCTTTTCGCCTGTATTCTTTTATGCTGCTTTAAACTACTCATAACTGCAGTTTTCAATGTACACAGCCTACATTCAAAAGGTTTACCCTCTGCAGGTGTGCTTTTATGTATGGATAAATATTTACAAACTACATTGAAAAAAGTGTTTTTTCATGCATCCATAAATTTTTCATATATGCATTCTTCCGTTCACATGACCTACATTGAAAAGGTTTTTCTCCATCTTCTTTCATGTATTCTAAAACTTATCTGTAGGTTCAGATTAGCATAAATTACATTGAAAAGGTTTTTCTCCATGTTCTTTCATGTTTTCCTATAAATCCTTTACAAAAACTTCACGTTGTGGAAATTGCAATAAATAACTTTTTATACAGTAGTAGGTTTTTCCATGATTTTAGCTTTATCAAAAGCCATATAGAGATTTATTTTTATACTTGTCTTCTATATGGCTTCTTACACAATTTCTCAAGTTTCTCATTCTTATAGATATGCCCCTCATAATTGTAGAAATTAACAAACAGGTTTTCCATTATTCCCATACTATATTTTCATATAGTACTTCTTTGTAATATCCCAAATTGTGATAAAATGACTAAACAAACATTTTATGACTTCTATGACTTTAAATCTTACACTGAACAAATATTATTAATGAGGAAAGTTATTTTGTTATGATATTTTGTGAAATTTTATAAAAGTACATTTATATAATCATAAAATATATTATCATGTTAAACATGTTATAATCACTTATCATTATCTGACCAACAAAATAATAATAAACAGATGTCTTCTTACTGAGTTTTAAAAATTTCTTCAGTTCAAAACAGTTTGGCTTTCTTTTAGTAGTTAATAATATAACTTTTTCTTACAAATAGTGTCACTTTTTTCCTCAAGGAATATTGATTTGATTAAAAGTGTTACACTCCTTGCATGAATATGAAGACTTAATTCATTCTATAATTTATGTCTTTAATTTTTCAATCATAGATTTTTTTACCAATCATTCTTTTTCCATGTGTTAGACCTAAAGAAAACAAAAAATAATATTAATCACATTTTTTACATGCATAACATGTTATAAATAACAAATAAAGATAGGTTATTAGAGAAAACAAATGACTTTTTATTTCAACATTCTTAAAATATGTAACTCATTTAAGCTTTTTGTCATATGATGCATTTAATATCTTTATCGACCCAAATACATCATGTTTCCAATTACTAGAACCAGAGAAAAATAAACACTTATGTTTCCTTTATATACTTGTCAAGAATTATCACTTAACCAAATTATTCTTCCTTTACACAACAGCTAAGAAAAAATTTCAAACAATCACATATATAGATTTGTGAACTTTATAGACAGAAAATTGATCTAACATTAACTTATATAAAAAGAACTCTCTGAATATCCATAGTAACTAATCTGCATTTCTCAACTTGAGTTTCACATAAGTTATCATTAATTCTAAGTCAATTTCAGAGAAATAAAATATTTATTTACATAATATTGAGATCAAGAGAAAAAATGCAAATGTCATTCCCACTCTATTTTGTGATTAACTTTCAGAAAACATAGCTACCAAATTTCATAAAATAAGCATAAAGACATAAATATATAAAACATCTAAAGAATTACATACAAAAAAAATTAAAATTAACAGTATAATTAATAACTCCATTTATTTTTCCAAGCATCACTTTGCTATACAGTAGTAATCAATCATTGGTTTTCATTAATAAAACTCAAAAATAGGTATGATAAACATTAAATATACACATACAGAGACACATATTCAGGCTCTAGTTTTACATAAGTAAAAGAAAGATATTGTGTGAATTATATATGCAATATAGTGAATTATACAAATTTAATATGTACAATTATTATTAGCTTTAATTTGAATATTAAATCAAATTCATTAAATAAGATATTCAATCTTCATTTTTTGTATAATTGATGTTAATTAAATAAATATGAATCTGGCTGAAATATTTTTATTTTGCCCTTTTGGAAATAACAGTCATCAACTTATTAATAACACAAGTATAAGAAATTTATTCAGGCTGAAAGAAAAAAATGATTAATATTTAAAACAATATGCTTCTCTAAAGGTGTATAAAATTATAACATGGGCAATATATACACTTGTATAACTATTTTAGTGGTATGAGAAAAATATTTTTGTAGATGACAATAACATATGAAATACAATTAAACTACTACACACTGTACTTCAAAGCAATATTTGGCAAAGGGTGAAATATCTTGTAGACACAGGGTAAAATTTACTATTGCTTCTGTAATGTCATACACAAATGAACAATGTCTTTTAATTTATTATTTCTGGAGGAATTTACATAGTGAATTTTTTTGGCCAATCTGTAGTGATTCTATGTCTACAGACAGTTTGAGAGACTTTAATTAGGGAACACAAATTTCAAATAAAACCTCAAAATCTCATTAAATAAATAATTCTATGTTTATACTATTTCAGCAAATGAAATAGTAATGATAGCCATTACAATAATGAAGCAATCTTTGCCTATTTCTGCATTTTTCCAAAAAAGCCTCATAACTTCCCATCACTTCTCTCTCCATCTTAACTTTTTCTATTTTAAAACAGAATTATCCTTAATATTATTCTATCCACATTAACATTTTTAAAATTTATTCTCACAATTTCCTAATCTTACTAGTTTACTTATTTAAAACCACACAGTCCAAAATAATATATTTAACATTTTCTATTTTGTGTTTATATGCTCTACATTTTTCATCTTTCACCTCACTTTATGTATTAAAATGCTTAGTTAATTATCAAACAATACAGTTTTTATAAACAAGAAATATCATTCAGAAAAAACTTATCAAAAATAGTAAATGAAAATATAAATAATTGATGGAAAACCTTTGTTTAATTGCAATCTTGACTATTACTGTTAAACAAGTGTTTTGATTTATGTTTTACTAATATCAACCTTTGTACCTCAAAAATCACTTAATAAAATGTCTGTAACTTACTTACTAATAACTATTTGACAACAACATATAATTTTTGTTCGAATATATCACATGTTTTAAAAAAAATAGGTTGATGAATATTTGTCACAAAAAAAGCTCAAAAAACAACAAAAAATCCTAGGAATATATTTTAGAAATAAAGAACTTAAAGAGTTAAATAATGTTTAGTAATAATAATTAGCATTAAGCTAATGCACTTTGTGGATTTTAACAATAAATGAATACTTTCATTTTTTCCAAATACAAGATAAAGCCTTTGTGAAAGAATAGAATGAATCCACCTATTCTTTCAACCCAAAAGCTTAAGTATGGGAAAATCTTAAGTATCTGGAAATGAGAGCATGAAGATATTAAACAATCACTTTAAATTACTTTTACTATGTCTGAATGAATGACACCTGCGAAATTTACTAGAATTTATGATACATCATTCTTAAATGAAATTAAACATATGTAAATAAGATATTTATTTTATATAGTGCCATGTTTAAATTGTAATAATTAGCATTAAGCTACTGCACATGTTCTTTGTGGATTTTAACAATAAATGAATATTCTCATCCACAAAGCACATGTGCATTAGCTTAATGCTAATTATTATTACAATTTAAACATCACACTATACAAAATAAATATCTTATTGACATATGTTTAATTTCATTTAAGAATGACGTATCATAAATTCTAGTAAATATCTTCACACTCTCATTTCCAGATACTTAATATTTGCCCATACTTAAGCATTTGGGTTGAAAGAATAGGAGGATTCATTCATTCTATTCTTTCACAAAGACTTTATCTTATATTTGGAAAAAATGAGAGTATTCATTTATTGTTAAAATCCACAAAGTGCATGTGCATTAGCTTAAAGCTAATTATTATTACAATTTAAACATCATGCTATATAAAATAAATATCTTATTTATATAACGTTTAGTATTGAAAGATCATTCCCAGTGATAACTGTGAAATGGGTTATATCTTATAATATAAATTCCGTGTTAGTTGCAATGAATAAATTCTGTAATTACTATTTTATTGAAATCCCTATTACACATCCCTGAAAACAAAAATTTATTTTTAGTATAACATTTCATCTATAAAAAAAAAACTTTCATTTCTTATCCCAACCAAAACTCAGTGAAATATAAGACTATAGTGATAAGAACAAATAACTCAATATGTGGAATAATAAATAACACTATAATGCCAAAAAATAATAGTAGTAAATAAAACAATACTTATATAAGAATTAGTTACAAAAATATAATTATGAACATTTATAGTAATTTAAAAAACAAAAATTAATGTTCTCAAAATCTGTCAACAACCCCTTATCAATATTATAAACAGAACACATAAAAGTTTAAGGTAAACATTTTATCATTCAGATATTATGAAACATCACATTAAATAATTGAAGCAATACTCTATCACAAGTTTATATCTAAATAAAATCCCATTATAATTAATAAAATATATATTAATATTGTATATCAACATGTTAGTACAAATAAAAATTAATGAAAATAAAATAATTTGCAAAATGTAAGATATTTCATATTACTTAGATATTTAGATTATATTTGAATACAAATATACTTTAGATAATTTGAGATAAGTTGTAATTACAGGGGATTTGAACACAGAATTTTCACCTTTCTTCAGCTATTCATTCGATCTTATACAACTGGTACACATGACCACACATGTGAAAAAGATAAATAATCTCCAATACACATATTTTGTGCTGAACCAGCACTTATCAGTTAGTCGAGATCATCTCTCACACAGATATTAAATCAGTGCTCAATTTATATTAAGATAACATTTCTTCAAACTTTAATGGATAGGCTTCAATCTACTCCAACTCTTCAGCCATTCATACCATTAAAATCTAATGATGAAATACCCAATTTTCTTGTTGATGTCAATATTATTATCATGTCATGTTGATGTTAAGTCACTCTGATCCTTCATGTATAAAATATTTAAGTAGACCAAAATCACACTTTTCTTTATGTTTGCCGTAATATCATATAAATACAATTTATCCAAACTTCAAACACTTTTTAGCAAACTTTATTTGTACATACACCTACGTTTCAACTGACCTGCAGTCTTTTTCAGAGCTATGATATAATGAACAAAATAAAAAACAACTATATAATAACACCATAAAAAAAAAAAATTTAAACAATAAAAAAACTAAAAACATAAAATATATATATTAAAAACCTGAAATAAATAATCAAACCCATATAAAACAATTAATATAAAATAAAATGTACTACATAAATAAAAAATAAATATAAATTATACATGTGTATATAATTTATATTTATTTTTTATTTATGTAGTACATTTTATTTTATATTAATTGTTTTATATGGGTTTGATTATTTATTTCAGGTTTTTAATATATATATTTTATGTTGTTTTTAGTTTTTTTGTTTAAAAAAATTTTTTTTTTTTTGGTGTTATTATATAGTTGTTTTTTTATTTTGTTCATTATATCATAGCTCTGAAGAAGACTGCAGGTCAGTCGAAACGTAGGTGTATGTACAAATAAAGTTTGCTAAAAAGTGTTTGAAGTTTGGATAAATTGTATTTATATTTAAGTAGACAGAACAAGGATGGACATGGTAGAGCTTGGATCTGTAATATTTTAATACAAATATACTTTATAAACTTTGAGATTAGTTAGAATTATAGGAAATTTGAATACAATCTCTTAAACTTCAATCAGCTATCCATTCTATTTCATACAATGACTATCCTGATGACATACATGTGAAAAAGATAAATGATCTCGAATATACATATTTCATGCTGAACCAGGACTCATTAGTTGGTCCAAATCATCATTTCCCACACATGTATTGAAGCAGTTGATGTTTAATCACATTGAGCTTCATGCTTCACCTTCCATACTAACCACCTATAGGGCCCATAATTCAGACTGCATTGTATATATATGCTGTATTACCCACACAGTGTAAATAAAATAATTAATGATAACCATAAAAATACATTTTGTCAAAATAAAGAGTAGTGTGTATCATTTATATTTGTATGTTCAAGGCAAGATATTACTGCTGAAAAATTATGTTTTTTATATATATTATTAATTATATTTTGGGATTAAAAAGGTTCGACATACTTTTAGAATTGTTACTAAGCGGAAGTAATCTATTGTTTTATTTTCTATTATTTTTGCTAATTAAAAGTATGAAATTTTAATTAATATAAGAAGGAATGTTTTTGTTAGTTCCTTTCACAAATGTTTAAAAAAAAACTAAAATATTTTAAAAGTGTCTTGAACCTTTTATTTTATTTTATTTATTTTTTATTTCACTCTTTTATTATGGTAGTTGGTCATGACTGACCTTTATCTATCCTCATTTTCTTTATGCAGTGGTCTTTGTGTCAGTCCTGATCTCTTATGAATTTGGTGAGATCCTGTTTTTATCTGTTTTAGTTCCATACACATGCTTTCCATCACTTTTTGCAACTCCAATTTTGATAACTTTTTTCTTTCTTCACTGTATTTTTTAAGTTCTTATTTTATTTTTTTCCATCAAACTCTGCTTGAAGCTGTGCATTATGACTACCAATGTTTGCTTTATTTCTGACATCCTTGTTCCTGACTCCAAATTGTATTGTAGCTTCTTTGGTTCTTTGATTGTAATCTCTGGGCTAAGTTTTCCCCAGATAATTTATTTCACTTAACATTTCTTCATCATATTTTACATTGCTGATGTTTTTTCTTTGTTCCATTTCCTTGGCATCCTCACTACCATGTTTTTCACCATCCTCATCCTTTACTATCTGAGAACTCATGCTTTTATATCTCTGAAAAGAAACAAAATTCTGGTTCTTCTTCTCTTTATTAATGTAATGCACACTGTCCCCCATTCCTTCAGTCATCTCCTACATCTCATGATGATACACTACTTTCATAAACCCTTCCTATGCTTGCCCTATTTCTTTTATTCTGCTCCCTTTCCCTACTTCTATTTGTAAGACAATCTGACATTATCCTACATTGCTAACATAGATTGCATTAATTTTCCATAAAAAATATTCCTGCTGTCCTCTATTTCCTTCATGGTCTTTCATTTGTTGGTTGTTGCTTAAACAGGCTTATAAATTGTTTATTAATATATCTTCATCAGTTAGTGTAAATATACATGCATAATATTTGGAAAATAACTCTATATTACTCACTTTTCAAGTTCAAATCATTGCTTACACTATCTTGTTACTTTGATCAATCACTTGTTGGCAAAATTTTTAATAGTTATTGTAATACTGGGCACCGTGCCAATGGGGTATGATCATTTTTACATTATATTATTTAGTGTTAATTCAAATATCTAATAATTAGCTAGATGATTGCCTATGTACATGTGTTTGTTGAGGCTGTGCCGTAGGTGTCAGGTTTGTGACATAATATAACTTATTATTATTAAACAGGGGAAAATTTTTATATGAACTACTCAGGGTGTGTGAAATATTCAAATGCCACCACATTATGCACCAAACCTGGGAGGGGAATCTGAACCAGATGGATTTTATGTTCATATAATCAGGTCTAGAATCTGAGCAAAAGGACCTTGAATCCAATCTTGCATGAAATACATAATGTCTGGAACACTCATGAACCCTGTCTTGTTTGCCCATCTTCCAGACCTTTCATTTTATGAGCAACAATTCCGATGATAAGCAATTAATTTCATCCTTCCTGGTTAACCGTGCAGTCGAAAAACAAGAAGACTTTAAATGAACATTGGCATCATGGTAAAACCATTGATACAATCATGCTTACACAACCTATGAGTATAGATAGAGCCATGACTGTCCTATCATATAATATGTATATAATCACAAGACCTTACACACTAGCAATATTTGTTTATAAATTAAATAAAAGAAAATCTATGAATCAATCATTAGAATATCAACATTAATAAAAAGAAATGATCTGAGAACAATTGGTTGAACTTCAAATATAATTTAATAACAATAATCACACAATAGTGATGAATTACATATTTACATCCTGATTCCCTATAGGTGATTATGAGCCTCATATTATACTCTATTTTATTTGGAAGATTATTATTTAACGTTCTGCATGAGTATATTCTTATTACTTATTCTCAAATACATTACTTTTGGTGCAGTTAATTTGTATGCCAATAGTGAGGTATTGATAAGGAATGTAGATAACCATTAACACTATTACATACAGGTGTATACAACATCGACAATATTCTTCAAGTTTATAAACAAAGCAAAACTCTCCATACAGTAGTACCACCTGTGCTAAACAGAGTAATCAATGGATGCCAGAAGGCTTGTGCATAAAATCCCTATCTAGTGACTACTCATCCAATATCCCCAGACTAGTTTCAGGCTTGTGGCCTTCATCAGTGAGGAGCTTTGAATCTGAGAGCACTGCATCTAGATCTTAGGATCTAATGCAACCCTCCAGCAACTACCTTTTATCTCTACTTAACTATAAAACTATGAGAATGAAACTGAAAACACAAAAAAATATTTTCAATCTAAGCTCAATAGCTTATATAGTCATATGAATCTGAACTCAGTTCAGCACCCATACATTTTGGTGTCTTTGCCTCTTTAACAACCACAGCCACCACTATCCTATTAGGCAGGATTGGTGTTAAACCATTAAGCATCACATGATCTCCATCTCTAATACTAGCACATAATTGTTTATAAACAAAGCAACTCTCTATACAGTAGTGCCACCTGTGCTAAACAGAGTAATCAATGGATGCCAGAAGGCTTGTGTTATCGAGCTTAGATTGAAAATATTTTTTGTGTTTTCATTCTCATAGTTTTATAGTTAAGTAGAGATAAAAGGTGCTTGCTGGAGGGTTACATTAAATTTTAAGATTTAGATGCAGTGCTCTCAGATCCAAAGCTCCTCACTGACAAAGGCAACAAACCAGAAACTAGTTTGGGGATATTGGATGAGTAAGCACTAGATAGGGATTTTATGCACAAGCCTTCTGGCATCCATTGATTACTCTGTTTAGCACAGGTGGCACTACTGTATAAAGGGTTTTGCTTTGTTTATAAACAATTATGTGCAAGTATAAGAAATGGAGATCAAGTGATTCTTCATGTTGTTATGTAAAGGTGCACAGAAGGTCAACAATACTATTAGCACTGTTATACAAAGATACACAGATAGATAATAGTATGAGTGCTGTTACAAACAAGCACACACAACATCAGATAACCAGCCTTTACTATTTTAATGGCAACACTTGATTGTTCTAAACATCCAAGACATTTTATTCTATTAATTATTGAAAGACTTTTATTTTAGCATAATTACATTTTTATTAAGAGCTAAATAAATCACAATGTTTACATATATAAAAGAAATAAGATGTATGTGGGAAGCATTTATTATAAATGAAGGTAACATAGGGTCAATGAGCTATGCAAAAACAAATCAATTAAAAAGAGGGAATGAATTCATTGATGATCATAACATTTTTATTATAGACACGCATAGGTTTTGTACTTACATAGGAAAATGATAGTAATGGTATCAGCATAATAGCAATCCATAATTTTCATCTGACTAAAAGCTTCCTCATTTTAGGAAAACACAATAATAATCCTAAATCGATTTTGTTTCCACATCTGTGGCAGAATCAGCTAATTTGAAGAAGAGGAACCTGGATAGATGCTATGGTCTGGCTGTCCTGGGATCATCCCATATAGAGCTACCACAATGCAGGCAAATAGTTGCAGGGCCAGCTTGCACCCTTGTCATTGGAACTTGACATGAAGAGATGGTGGGCTTGGATTTCTGATGCACCCAAATGAGAAAGCAAAATTTTTAAATATAGATAATAAAGCCTATTCTGGCAACACTTAACTAATAGTCATTAGTGACATTATATGAAATATAACCTATAATATCCAAAAAATATCACACATAATGGTATGACCTAATTACTGAACAGTGATGAAAGTTTCAACTTAAATAATCTAAAAATCTAAATTAAATTAGCTAAGACCCCATTCTTTTTATATTTCTTAATACAGATAAATCCAACATATGTTGAATAAAGCTATAATACTATAATCAGAGGTGAGCTCTAACAGATTCAGAATAACATTGAATATTATATATAATCAACAGTAGTAGTCATTGAAATCAAACGAAGATAATAAATTGTACATAAATAACTTATGAATTTCTATTTTTAACATATTAAACAGTGCTATTAATTTTTTAATATTGATAAAGTATATTATATTTATAATATTGTTTACATGAAAGAATGGATGTCTTTCCACCCTGTCATTAATATATAATGAGAGCATATATTCAAAATCTCCCCAACCTAGCAAACATCTGGGATTAAAACTTAGCGCTCTCCTTTAATAACAAGTAGCTGAGCTGAAATAAAAGTACTTGTGAGGTTGTGGTTATTATTGGCAAACTAACTTTAAATTTAAGATAATACAAAAAAATATTCAATAATAAAATAATTACCACACCAAAGTAGAAAAATTATATTAGGCTGTGAGATGTAATAAAGAAATTATTTTGTGAGTTTATAGAGAGTCATAGACAAAATTAACATATGAATTTAACATTATGATAAGTACTAATTACTGGCCTAAGCCCAGTTTTAGATCAGATTACAAATTAGCAGTCATTAGCATATTATTTACATTAATGGAGGTTTTCAGATTATTATAGAAAAGCCTTATAAAGTCTTTAATGGCAGCATTGCACTATTACTTCTGCTCTTGTTGACTGATGGATCCACTCCAATGTGGCTCATCTTGTGGTCTAACTGGATTTCAATTACTTCTTTGCAGGTCAGATAGCATTCCTCCATTATTCATTCATTAAGCACAGTATAATAGTTCATAGGTTTATAAACATAGGGCAGCATCCTTGGCTGAAAATAGTTCTGGAATGACTGGAAAAGATGCATCTCTTCCCTCTACTCAGCAAACAATTTTATTGAAAATTTAACTGGTGTGGATTAGTTAAGCTTAAATTCAAGCCCTATTTATTTCCTAGCAATGTTTCAGGAATATTTTTAACCAATACTGCCCAAGGTGTTATAAAATACAGCCTCTATCATATGGTTACAAACAGGATATGCTCTTGATTTTATTAGAAAGAAAAATACAATCCAGTTGATAAATTCTCAATTGATTGTTTTAAAATCTATTTGCAACTTTTACAAATAGATTCAAAATAGATCAAGTTTCCATTAGCAGATTTCACATTGTTTTTATATAATTTTTTTTCCTAAGATGACTAATGGATTTTTATATTAAATTCCTTTAATTCATTCAAGAATATTAAAACAGATTGCATCATTCTTTTTTACTACCATTACAAAATATTTACATTAACATGTACAAAAAATGATTAATATTATTATAATAAAAATTAATGAATAATAAAGAAAAATGTTATTTTGAACAATATTTACCCTCACCTAATGCATATATACATTTCCCCACACATATACGACTTTTAAATAACCACCATATTTTACAGTTCTTGTCTTTATTAAATGGGTTATATATATTAAAATAATAAGCAAAAATATGTAAATGGACAATAAGGTTTGAACCCTGCCTGGTGTGTGAGATATTGGATGGGGCCATGAAGATCCATCTGACTTTCAGATTGACTGCTTCAATATTAAATATATATATATAAATATAAATATTTCTGTCTCAATTAGATAATACTTGAGGCATAACTAGAGAAATATATGTAAAAACAATTATGGATCTTCTTAGAATATATTTACTGGAGGGAAAAAAATAAATGTATCCTCATGACTAAAAAAAGACATATCCTTTGGCAGAACAATGTAAGATCATGGTCAGTAACCTATTTAGAATTAAAAATTAAGGTAAAAAATTATTGTAAATAGAATACTCAATTTAGGTAAAATCATGATCCAAGCAGCTCATTTAGAGGACAAAATTAAGAGAAAACATTTCCAACACTATTAAGACTTGATTATTATTTTGGCATGAATTAAGATTTAATAAAAAAAACGTTATTTTTAATAAATTAATATCCACTTATTTTCAAAATAAAATTAATATATAATTGGTAATAATTAATTACTACTTTATAGTAATGATGTAAACTGTTTATTCTTCTATATGTAATGTAATAAGTGCACAATCTTGCTATGAATAAGAGAAGGCCATAAGTTCTTGAAAGTGTTAAACCCTATTTAATTTATAAAAATAACAAACTTCTCTATAGTTGCATATAAGCATACTTATTATATTTATTACTACTCTATAAATAAAAATATAGGTACTGATACATTTGACCATCTATCCTGCTTGATGGCATTCTCTCTAGCCAAAAACACATCAACATAACATTACCCGACCCCAGCCTTGTTTTTGTTTACTGTCCGATTTATTATTTTGATAACAACAACAAAAAAAACTTATCTTTGTTATAAGAACACACATTTATTTTATACATCTTTTTTTTTCTTTTCTTATAAGAGCATGCAAGTTACCCAAAAAAAACTTTCATTTGAAATTAAAAAATAATAATGGTTCATTTTTTTTAGTTTATTGTCCGATTTCTAGTATTATTTTTATAACCAACCAAAAAAATACAACTTTTTCTTGGTTATAAGAACACAATTAATTTTAAGCAACTTTCCCCCCTTCTTTTAAGAGTAGATTAGAAGGGAAAAAAACTTTCATTCCAAATTAAAAAATCAATAATGATTCCCTTACCTTCCATCCGAATTTTTAGTATCATTGTTAATGTATCAAAAAAAAAAAAAAAGAAAACAGCAAAAAGAAATACTAAATAAATTTATTGCTTTACTTATTGATTGGAAACAAATCAAATTCGTTTTTTTTTTAATTCTTTTTTGCTTTTACGAACATGCATTTATTTGAAACAACAACTTACAACATATGTACAGTGTGAACATTGAACCAATTGGAATGTCCAAAACGGATTTATTTTAAACAAACATGTTGTGAAATAGGGCAGCACCTAGTGCTGGAATATGTGGGGGGGGGACTGGATGTTTTTGATAATCTGCAGGATTGTACCCAGTCTGCTGAAAGGAAGTTTAGAATTTCCCAAACTATATGCCCTCAAAGAAGTGAATGGGCAATGGAAAGCGGTAGCTTGCTCTTTCAACCCTGCCTTTGACTGTTGGCCATTTTTTGGTTCTTGTCATATTCTCATGAATGATGTAACTTTGTAGCTGAGCTGTCAAACACCATTCTATGATGAATCCTTTTCCTAATTTTGTTTGTTTCCAGTTTATGTAGATAAACCCGATTATATTACAATAATTAATACTTAGTAAAACTACATCACCTGATGTGAAAGATAATTACTTAAAATGACATAATTCAAAAGTTCAGCTAGCTAAAAATCCAGCCACCCTAAAATAATATTATACCATAATTTTAAATTGTCAGCATTGATATTGAGTATGCAACATGTTGCAGTTCCTAATATGGTATGCAAGTGTGAATTGTGAGAGCAATTGATTGCAAAATACACTGCAGAGCCATATTTGATGCTAGCCAACCATTAAATTGGCCATTTTTTAGGCTAAATAGTAAATTGCAATAGCAATTCACAATTTGGCCCAGCTAAATGGTATATTTAACTATTTTGGCCTAGCAAAAGCACTATCAAGTAGGATGGATGGTCAAATGTAGCAGTACCAAAATATATAATGTAGATGTGTGCATCAGAGCATAAAGAAAATAATAAAGTAACAGTAGATAAATTGTAGTTCAAAAAGCTACAATGTGAGACTACCAAGATAATATCTGCTGTCATTGTTAATTCTCAAAATATAATTTACACCTATTTTCAATAATATATTTCAATAATTCATATTTGTTATATATACACCAGTTAACGAAATATGCTAATAAACAGCATGCACTATTTAAAACAAAAAGGCTCAAATATTCCCAAAATGTCATATGCTCCTCTTAAACCTCCAAAACATGTCCTATCCATGCTTTCAACAATTCGAAAAATGTCATACAGACTTTGAACATTAAAAAAACATTATCTGTAGTTCTATTGACCCAACACTTATATAGGGACAAAAAAAATGTAAAGAGAATACATTTACTTAGCTTAAAAAAATAACAATAAGGAATTAAGTTGAAAATTAATCATTATTAATAGGTTTTTGTTAATATCGATATCTTATTCATATATATTTTTCAAATATAGCTATTATAATAAATAAATAATTTTCCTTTTCAAAAATTACAGTTCAGTAATTAAAGCATTATCTTTCCTTCCACCACAATGCAGTTATCCCTCAAGCAATGATAATAAACTTTTTTAAAAAATTAATTCTTGTTATTTATTTTAAAAAGGGGTAGTTGTGTATTTACTGGTGAATAGTTAATACAAAAAAAAATATTAATAAATGAAGTGAACATACAAAATTGTCTTTCATTAAAATAACTGCTGTCTCCCTGGCTCTGGCTGAGCGACCAGAAAACATGAATATACATTAAGTAAACAGACCAACAATTTAAAACATTGCACACTTTTACTAATGCGAAATAATTTGACAAAATATAACAATAATCCTGAATAAATATATAATAAATAAATGACCTTCACCAATATAAAGATAAGTTCTTGTATCAATGAAATATTCAGATCCAAAATCTATAGTTATATACTAAATAAGTTCATTATACCTTTCCCTGACCTTGAGCTCATACCCTCAAAGAGCCCTTTAGGGCGTTTATAATATATATAAGATTGGTGCGATCTGTTTCAGTTCTAATTGGCTGGATTATCTCCACATGGCGAGAAGTTTACTGGGAACAGCAATCAGCCCAGCAGTAACCCAAAGAACACACTAAGCTGAGATGTTGAAAGCACACAACCGCACAAAAGAAAAAAGACTCTGAGAGTCTCCTGCATGCTCTTTTATATCCCCCCATTCACAGTCACATTTGTATCTCTTCTTTTCTGGAGTATAGTTTTTAAATGTAATTTTTTGGGTGTGAAATCCGGATTTACTTGGATCAATTACTCTTATTGATTAATCTATTTTAATACAAAGCACATTCTTTTATTTGTTTAATTTTATTAACACAATAGTTACTGTAATTCGTTAAAAGCTTTTAATATTACAAGATGTGAAATGTTTGACTATTTTCATCATTTATGAGTGAATGTTGAATGTATAGAAAATTTTAAACTTTATTTAAACTTTCCAAATACAAACAACTTGTTAGTAATAACACACAAATAGACAATACAGGTTAGTAATTACACAATGTTTTGAGTAGTATTATTCTCCACTCTTCTTCAGGTATTGCTGGCCTATATGCACAGTGACAATATTCACATAGAAGTTGAACTCGCACCTTTAGATTCTTGAATATTGAATGTAAGGCAAATGCTCTACCAACTGAGCTATTCTGTCAAAGGCAAGATATAGTAGAAATTTGATATATTGATATATGAGGGTTGATTCAAATCCTCCTGAGTCCTCCAATTTTTTTTATATATAATTAGTCTAATTATTATTATTATTATTTTTTTCCTAAGAGCAAGATTAATTAGAGGCTTCCATACATTGTGTATTGCCACACTGAGTTGACTTATAGGATTATTTACCATTGTCATATGAGCAGCTTCCAGTATGGCAATACACAATGTATGGAAGCCTCTAATTAATCTTGCTCTTATGAAAAAAAAAATAGATTCGTTATAAAAAAAATATTGGAGAACTGAGGAGGATTTGAACCAACCCTCATATATAAATATATCAAATTTCTACTATATGTTGCCTTTGACAGAATAGCTCAGTTGGTAAAGCATTTGCCTTAAGTTCAATATTCAAGAATCTAAAACTGTGAGTTCAACTTCTAAGTGAATATTGTTACTGTGCATATAGATCAGCAACACCTGCCGAAGAGTGGTAATTA
>JAQFVV010005243.1:0-22886 GCA_028023455.1 Epiperipatus broadwayi | reverse complement strand
ATATTATAAATATAGTAATTTTAGCCCATATCAACTACCAGATGCACATTAAGTACTTACAAAAAAGATTTAAAAATAATCCAGAAAATCAAAGCTTCCACCCCCCCACCAATAACATCTGATATTAGTAATAAATATAACAAATAACTAAGACACCTCATCTATTCGAAACAGATCATCCTGAGGCATTTGACCTTCCATGTGAATAGCAGATTAGAAGTAAAATAAAAAATAGATGCTCTATGGTAAAATATAAAATTAAAGAAAAATGTACATCAAAGTCTTTAGAAAAGATTCTTAATGTTTTTTTAAAGAAAAGTATTTTTAACTTTTCTTTTTCCATCTCAATTTTTAAAAATGATTGATACTATTGCTTTTTTTAAACTTTTTAACCATTATCATCATTATAAACTATTTGTAAATAAGTGTGGCCAGACTAATTGAAAGAAATAAAGTTTGAAAGAAAGATATAAAATTCATTAATGATTGTAAAAAAATATCAAATTTAGGTTTGCCACTCTGCTAAAGCTGTCCTAATCATTGTTTTTTAAATGCCAATGGGTTTTACATACAGAAAACAAAAAATGAAAAGTATAAGTCCGAACTAATCATAGTTAGTGCGGAGAGATTACCTATGATATGACAAGTGCATAAAAATCTCATATTAACCTGACTGAAGAGAAAAGAAGATGGAAAGAAAGTGATTTAAAAAAGAAAAGATAATTATATCATTCACTAATAAAATATGTTTCAAAAATTACATGATTTTTTCAGAATTTGCCATTTATAAATATTGTATACAATTAAAAACAAAAATTATTTTTGAATTAATTAACATTATAAAATCAACATAGAGCAAATACACCTTGAGAATGAAAATTTTGTATATAATATACATCATCATTAGTTTTTTGCTTGAATAGTAAAATGGAGGTAATGGTGTTTGTCAGATGTGGAACTGTATTATTTGCCAGCTTTGAATCCCAAGCATCATTAATAAAAGCAAAAGCCAGAAAACAGTCTACAATTATGGATTTAACACATCTAGTAAGTACTAATTACTCAAACTTACTGTAGGAAGGTGCTTTTGTTTTGTCTATATTGCATAAGTTAAGGAATTAAAAGATTTGTTATAATTAATAAATTGGAAGAAAAAGTTGACAAGTAATATCAAATTGGCATTGGTAGGCATAGTGTAATCTATTCAAATTTAAAATATTTTTAAAAATGCTATTAAGCTTGTAAAATTTATAATCATGGAAATTATCATATTGGTTAATAAATAAAAAAGTGATTCCAATAACAAATAGTCTTATAATTGTTTAAAAAGAATTTTATGTTACAGGTGCAATATAGTCAGTTAGTTTGCCAATCTTAAAACATGCTACAATTACTCTGCTTATGAAGAAAGTTGATTTTCATTGATCTTTATAAACATTAACTTATTACCTCTAAAAAATTTTGTCCATGTACTCAAAAATAATCACAGACATACTAACCACACAAAAAATGAAATAGGTTTGATCACATAGACTAGACTTGTGAATAGCTACTTTTTATAAATCTTGTGGGCCAAAAATTATGTATAGAAAATTTAATCAATTCATGTGGGGATTTCATTGCATAAAATTATACAGCATTAGATATTTTTAGAGCCAAAAGTTTTATTATCTTAGCAATGTCAATGAAATATATTTCAAGGAAGGCCATTTTGTAACAAAAAGAGAAAAAATATGTTTGTTTTTTTCTGACTGCAAGTAGTAGATCTTTTCATACTATTCTACAACTATCTACATTACATTTAAGTAATCAATATATATTAGATATCATAGTGTCACCATGTATTATTCATTGATTATTCAAATTTACAATAGATGGCTTTAGAACAAAGAACTACTCTTAAAAACATAAGAAAGTTATATAATCTTATAAAGAGTAGATACAAAAAGAAAAATAATAAGCTTTGAGAAGAATAAGAAATCAAAAATTAATCAATATTACCAGATTCAAATATCTTATCATCTGCAACAAATGTGTATTACAAGATGCATCAATAAGATTAATAAATTGTACCTATAAGTTCAATTTATCAAAAAGAATGAAATTTGTAAGACACAAAGAAATCCTGAATGCACCTTAATTAAAAAGTGAAATATTTAACTGACTTCAAGTGTGCATCTTCTTTAAATTACTTGTAAGCAATAGAGAGTATGAGGCTATCACCAGTGTAATTTGATCATCTGACCAAATTTCCCAGCAAAAAATTACTTTGAAATGTTTTCCTGTACCTTCAGTTGTATTCAGAAAGAATCCTTTTCCAAGTTTTTCAAATATTTTATATAATATTGTTACAACAACAATAAGTTGAACAGTATTTAATTGTGGTTAATCTCTGTTTTTTAAAAATGAAAAAACAAAACAATATTCACAGCTGATATTTCTAATCTTCAGAAAACACATCAAATGAATTTGAATAAGAACTTGCAAATAGTTTTAAAATATTAAAAGACTTTGGAAGATAAAAAAATTGGCTGATCTGAAATTAAATAAGTCGATAAATCAAACATTTCCATTAAGAACTGTAAAAAAAAAGTAGCTTGTATATAAAGATAACAATTTATCCAGTAAATTTTTTACCGAAATAGGATAACGATAACACAAAAAAAAGAACAATGGGGAAAATTTTAAAAAATGATCCATTAAGACATATTGAATATTTTAGTTTTATAAAATAGTTTGAAAAATAATGATGATCTAAGAAAATATAATTTGTAAAATTAAAACCAGCAAGTAAAGCTATAGAATAGAATAAAATCTTACAACAGTAAAACAACATCTTGATATTGGTAGGAAACTTATTCCTACAATAAAAAAAAAATGGAACTATTACTAAAAAGAGAAATGACATCATGAAATATGTGGAAGAGTTCTTATAAAGAACTATATAACAATAATGGCTGATAACGAGAAAATCTGATAATCATTACATTTTATGAATTGCCCAGCATTTTAAATGAAAAAGTGAGATATCCAATTAAATTTAGAAAGAAGGAAAAAGCTCTAAGTAATAATGGAATTATAATTGATATCTTAAAAAAAGCAGGTAAAGAAATAGAAAAATTTTGGCAAAGTTATATATCAAATGTCTAAATGATAAAAATGTACCAGATGACTGGAAGAATGTAGTAGTAACATTGATATTTTAAAAAGGTGAGAAAGAAGATATTAGAAATTACAGACCTATTAGATTTTTTATCAATTTTATACAAAATTTTTTACCATAATAATTACAACTTGTCTGTAGTTAACTTTGAATTTTAACCAACTAAAAGGACAAACTGGGGGAAAAAGTAGTTTTAGCACAATGAATTATAACCAAGTATTGAGAGCAGTTATAGAAAGAACCAATGAATATGAGCTGCCATTATGCTTTGAATTTATAGATTATAAAAAGGCATTTGATTCTATAAGCATTTCCACAAGCTGATTAAAACATTGGATCATTAAGATATAAACCTAGGATAGGTCAGATTCTGGAAGAATATATATCAAAATGCAACAACTAATTTTACATTACATAGTGATATTAGAAAGATTTATATTTTTAAGAGTGAATGCAACAGAGTGATTCTATGGCTCCAGAAAACTATTAGACGAATTTTTGCAAAAAGTATTTTGTGGATTAAAATGGAAAGCTAAGACAATAAAAATTCATACAAATTATTTAAGTCATCTAGATTTTTCAGGTGATATAATTGTACTTTTGCAAATAAATCTGCAGAAAATCAAAATATTGCACAAGAATTATCAAAATGAAACAAACAAAGTACAAATAAAGATAAATATTAAAAAGATGGGACTAAAGCATAATGTTCAGTATATTTATCTCCTAAGAAGAAAATAAAGATTGATAATCATGAAGTGGAAGTAGTTAACAACAAAAATACCTTGGTGAAATTATTAGTACAGATGAAAACATTATGGATAAATTAATCATAGAATTAAACTGGATGGAGTGCTTTTGATAGAAATAATTTAATGTTATAAGGAAATATGTCTAATGTGTTTGAACAAGATTTTCAATAGATGTGTATTATTACCTCTTATTTAATGACCTGAGATTCGAATATTTAACAGAAAAACAATACAGAGATTCCAGAATACTTAAAGAAGTATGGAGAGATGTATGTTGAAAATAAGAAAAAGAGATCAAAAATAAGATATTTAGGTACAGAAAACAAAAAGATATCATTGGTATCATTGAAAAAATTAAGAGACTGAGAGCTGAGCTGGACACATTGTTAAAAGAGATGGTAATATTAGACAGTTGAAGTTTTAAAATCAGATGTCAAGAGATTGTAAAAGGTATAGAAAGAGCCAGCATGTGAGATGGATAAATAAAAAAAGAAAGTTTACTGATGTATGTGGAGAAGAGGCTAGAGAGTAGAGAAAATGGATTGAACTTGAAGAGACCTTCATCCTGCAATGTTATTGATACTGGTTGAAAATGATAATGAATCTCTGTTTGAAATTTTCATTATAACTGATTTGTAATGCATTGTCTTTCCAGATGCTATTGATCAGATGTAGATTTCTGAATTATCTGGCAGATAAAGTTTTAGGATTCTGGTTAAATTCAATCATAGTTGCATTAAAACATTATTACTATAATTCAAATTTTCTATACATTATTCTCATTGAATTTTTTTTTCAAGAATTTACCTATTTGTAAAGCAAAAAAAGCCCAAATCCTTCTCTAGAATTGGACTATATATGGGTGAAAAAAACATTGAAATTGATGTAGTAATTCTCGAATTATAAGATAATAAGATGGATAGATACTTTACTTTTTATATATATAGAAAAAATGTTGTCAAAAAACCCCAGACACAATAATAAAAAAATGATTGAAATAAAAATGGTAATTAATTAATGAAAGCAGTTTATGTATTGAAAAGATGGAAAGAATATACCAGATATTTATACAATTAAAATAAAAGGCCTTAATTTATGTTAATAAGTTAGAAAGATAAATATAAAATATTTTTTACCATAATCAAGAAATCATTTGTAAAACGTATTAAGTAAAATAAAAATTAATATAGAACAAGGAATTGATGGGATTTCACTTAAGTTCTTAAAGACTTTGAAGAAAATGATTTGGAAGACCTAGTTCAGCGGTCCCCAACCTTTTTGCGCTTAAGAGCAACATTCTTTAATACTGGCCAGGTGGCAGGCACCATTTATTTTTTCAATATAAATTTATAGTTGGTTATTCTATTATATTAATAATACACATAATGTACAAAAAAAAATATTTATTTCAAAAAATAAAAATTTTTAACATTTGATTTACAATTTAATACTTTTGTAAATTTTATAAAAAAAGAAATTTGTAAAAATAAAATTTCCATCTGTATCAGATAAAATAAAATTTTTTTATCGTGTTCAGATAGCGTCAGGCACATGTAAAATGGTCTGCCAACGCCATGGTGCCCGTAGGCATAGGGTTGGGACCCCCTGACCTAAGTTAATATTTATAATGTAACCTATAGCTCAGATGAAAATCCTTCAAAACTTCTTTTTCAATGGCTATGATTCTATTAGAAAAGATCTATTTTAGCAAAATGTATAGATTGATTAATGAAATTAGAATTTTAGAAATTTCATCATGAAAAAGAGATGTAAGTGGAATATTAACAACTATATTAAATTATATGTGGAGAGAGGATGCTATTTTATATTTTTAGATATTTTTAAAGGATATTTTTGATTGCTTTGTGATACATTATTTGAAAAACAAAGATATTGATTGGAGCTTTCCTTAGGGAAATAGGTATATGTATTGTAAAATAAGTTTATTAGATTTAATTAATTTCAAAAAAGATTTGTAAAAGCAGAGTTATTTATCTTCTGTTTAGGGTAATATATAATGTATATAAGATAAAAGATTCAATCATAATCAGATTTGGTAATGTTATGAAGGATTGTTAAAAAAGTTTTGGACTGAAAGAAATAAAAATGCATAAAAACAAAAATAATGAATAACGTAGTGTGATGAAAAATGTTAAAAGTGAGTTCTGGTAAGAAGATATAACAGTAGAATAAAGTTTTAAATATTTGAATTAAATAATTGATAAAGGAAATTCTGTACTACTACTACTACTACCCCTAATATTATTATTATTATTATTATTATATTATTATTATTATTATTATTATTATTATTATTATTATTATTATTATTATTATTATTATTATTATTATTATTATTATTATTATTATTATTATTATTATTATTATTATTATTATTATTATTATTATTATTATTATTATTATTATTATTATTGTTGTTGTTGTTGTTGTTGTTGTTGTTATTATAATAATAATAATAATAATTAATAATAATAATAATAATAATAATAGAGGCTAATACCCAACTTATAAAAAGAAGTCAAGCACTTTCGCTCTAAGAGAAAACTCTGAGTAAACACTGTGTTAATCAAGAAATGTTTACCGTCAAACATATTATATTGTCATTATATATAAATGCAAAAATTGTATGTTTTTAAAACAAAGTAAGGAAAAGCAATTCATCAATTTAAGCTAGAAATAATAGTAAGGTATGACATGGCTTTGATTCACTGGAGTTTCCAATATGAATTATGACCCATTTAAAGGTTACCTCTACATTACAAATGAATTCTAACACAAACTGAAAATTAATACTAAAAAGTGACCAAAAACCAGCTAAATTTGTAATATGTTTATTTCATCGATCAACAGAAAATGAATATTATCAAATTGAATCTATTTACAGCAAATAATAGAATTGGAGAGTATGCAGGAAGAAAACTGGGCTGAGGCCCAGCTTAAAATTTTAGAACTCTTTAATTTACCCATACTATAAGATTTATTTCTCACCTATTTAAATGTTTGTTGTTGTTTTTTACATTGATTAAAATATTAGTTATAACCTGATCAGCATTGTTCATTATATAAATTTCCAAAAGAATTGCTATTTGAGCTATTCAGTAAGGGAAAATATATGGTCATAACATACGACCTGTATATCAGATCATTGTAAGGATAATCCAGATTTCAAACAGAAATGCAAATAAACAATTTTAAAGAGTAATGAAAAACAGCTATTAAATAATTCAATGCACTGGTAGCTTAATTCTGATCCCACCCAGAAATAATTTTGTAACCTATGGTATTGAATATCAGAAGATAGATTTAAAGTATTAAAAGATGAAACCATTTTTTAGAAGTACTTGAATTTTCTACCCATGTACCATAGGTAATAAACATTGAGTTTCAATACATTGTGCAATAGCTATAAATCCAAAATACCTAAAACTTAATGAAAATATTTAAACCAACCGGATATATCATCACTTGTAATGGATCAAAAAGCAATGTTATTTCTGTCAATCTAGTGTTTTAAGGCACCTTGCAAAGTTGGGATCACTATAAGATATCATGAACATCTAATTCACAATTGTCCAAAAATATATGGTAAAAACTTAATTTAAAAATTAACTCCAATGCATCAATGTCCATATATAAAGGCTATTGCCAATGAGAGATCCAAATATCAGAGGAGAGAATAGTAATAATATTCAGCACAAAAAGAAATAATAGGAAAATGAATGAAAATATTATTTTTGAATAAGACAATCAACCGGACATGATAGATGCTTTACGCCATTCATTGACTAAGTACCAAATTTGAACTTGGAAATTAAAAAAAATTCAGGCAGATCCAAGAGAGGCAGGAAACAATATTAACATAGATGAGAGTGATAGTGAATCCCCTTCTACTCACAAAAAATATCAGTAGAAAGTCAAAATTAAGGGGGGAGAAGATTCTGACTTCTATGATTTCACAGAGGAAGAAGAAATAACATCAAGTCAGAGAAGTATACTATGTTCACATTGTATAAAAATATTAAGAAAGTGAGTCATACAGAGTTAAAACAATTAATTAATAAAAGTGGAAATATAACTAATTAAATAAAAAGATTATGATAATCTTTTTTAAAATTTACAGGTTAACAAGTACTTTTTAATTGACTCCTTATTTTGACTCATTTATAGTCTCTGCCAAAAGTCTTATGCAATTTTTACATTGCTAAGACTACTAATATATGGTATGGCTGAAGATCTATCAGCCCCATATAGCTATTTGAGTTGGATAGCTGGGTTTGAAGACATGTAGATGTCTGAAAATTCAGATTTTCCACTCAATAGATAACTTTTAGCTAAGTGTAGCTTTGGGTTGGTATTTTTTAGATCTAGTGTCAACTTACCATGACACCTCTCCGAGGAGTGCCAAAGCATGAAACCATGGTCAGGGGTTTAGGGAGGGGTTCCTGACAGAGATATTTTAAGTGCTGGCTCTGGTTAAGATTTATCATAAAGTTTGTAGAGTAATTGGCAATCCTCACTGTTTATAACTTACAAGCTTAAGAGATAGGGTCATGTGATCTATGAATTGATCTATGACTTCTTATTTTGACTATTTATAGTCTCTGCCAAAAGTCTTATGCAATTTTTACATTGCTAAGACTACTAATATATGGTATGGCTGAAGATCTATCGTCCCCATATAGCTATTTGAGTTAGATAGCTGGGTTTGAAGACATGTAGATGTCTGAAAATTTCAGGAGTTTCCACTCCAATAGATAACTTTTAGCTAAGTGCTTAGCTTTGGGTTGGTACTTTAGATCTAGTGTCTGAACCTACCCTGACACCTCTCGAGGGTGCCAAAGCACGAAACTCATGGTCAGGGGTTTGGGGAGGGGCTCCTAATAAAGATATTTTAAGTGCTGGCTCTGGCTAAGCATTTATCATAAAGCTTTTTGTAGAGGAATTGGCAATCCTCACTGTTTATATATAAGTGATAATATTAAATAGGTAGATAAAAAAATTATATTAGAAATATTAAGAATGAAATTTAAAGTTTGTTCGTTCAATATAAGGAGACTTAAACGCTATAAAAAAGGAAAAATCTCAATTAAAAGAATGGCATAAAATAATACAGCCACATGTATTAGGCATATTAGAAACAAAAATATACAATGGGTCCACAACTAACCTAGCACATAACACAATTAATCTAGGCTTTATAACCTTTTTACAGACCCTTTTTCACCATTAACAGATATTTAAAAAAAGTTAAATTTTTCTAAAGACATTCAATACTTCATATTAGATGATGGAAATAGTCCTATATAAAAATACAAGTAAAACACCATCATCACAAACCTTCAGGAAAACAACCCATCTTTCAAGTTTCAAATACTATATATGGATGCACATGTAATAATTATAACCTTCTTACATCTATCAAATGCAATAAATACAACGTATGTATACATTCCATTTAACACAAAAATGACCACCACAATTATATAAATTATAAACCACTAGGTTATCAACTTCACCTTATTCATCTTTACTACTGGAGATTTCAATATGACAATAAATTCATAAAGAAATAGATTCATATGATCACTTACCCCTTTAGTCAGTGGTGAGGGATTTCCTTTCTGATGGGGCCATCTCATTCAACAATGGTAGATTTACATCGATTGATTTAATGTTCTACTCACCTTCACTTCATCACATGATCAATCTCTCAATAATTAATACTCCCTATGTCAGACCATGCTGCATTGATGATTGATTTAAACCTTGAATTCATTGCACAAAAGTATTTTAACACGGAAAAAACATGAGGATTCTCCCATCACAAACAACAGAATTCCTATATTCTGAAACATATATACATCTTAATAAAATTAAAAAACTAAAACTGATCCTGTGCAAGCATGGTTAACATTTATAAACATTATTTCTCATACAATACAGAATATTACAAAAAGAGCACCCACAGGACTATATACATTAATTGAAAAATTGCATAAAGCTAATCATTAATACAGTTGACAATGAAGATAATAAAAAACCAAACTACAGCCACTTAAAAACATAATTTAGCAAAAAAAGAAAAAAATTAAAAGAATATATAAGCATTAAAGAAAAGCAAAATTATCATCTCAAATGCATGTATGAAAAGATCAATACATTAGATGGCGCCTTAAAGTCAGCCACCTAAATAATCAGAACTTCCAACACAATAACACTAAATAATAAAATAATAAGTGACAAATTCATGCTAAATACAATATACAATTAATTTTTAAAAAATTACAGTCTATGTGAGTGAAATTCCCCCGCTTGAATATTAAAAAATATATTTCCAAGGAAAAAGACTTAATTTTATTTTTAATACCCAATATACTGTTAAGAAGACAGCAGATTTTATTGAACTAATATACTTTCTTATCCAAACATGGGGCAAATATGATAACATTGGCTTTTGAGATTTTAGATTAACAGTATTGATCAACTCTAAATAAATGTCTTACTTTTGTCATATGTTCCATAAACACTGAACTCAAAAATATTGGGACATTATTTTTTCAGGACTTTAGCTTGCTAAATTTTGTTATTATTTCCATGTTTTGCTTAAAGGTCACATTTATCCTTCAGACTCATTTCCCAAAATATTATTTGTGATTATTTTTATCACTTTGAAATATTATGTGGTTTCTTTCCCACTCAACATCATTAATTTGAATAATATATATATATATAAATTCCATGCCTAATATATATATATATTATAAGGCATGGAAATTTATCATATCAGGATAACCTCTTTTTTATTATTTGAATATCTAAGTCTCATTTTTGTCAAGCAAGTAACATTTTTTTTCTTCTTCTTCTTAAATCTATTTAAATTTATAATGATCCTGTACATATAAAAAGAAAAATGATTCCTTTTGCTTTAGTTTCAATATTTTTTTATATTTGTATTTTCGCATTTAGTTCTAAGTTTTACTCATGTTAATATTTTATTAGCAGGATATATATTGAACCTGGATTGAAATCGATTAAGTTTTTTAATTTTCACTAAACTTAATTTTTGTTAAATCTTATTTAATGTTTTAAATTTTTATTATCATTTAAAAAAAAAAAAAGAATACGTGTATCAAAATACATTCAGTGTTATCGATTTATTTTAAAATAATTTTCTTATACCGCTTGTTTTTACTTTAAATCAATTAATTAAAAAACAAGCAACCTAGCTAATTACATTCCTGGGGCTTTTATTTTAATAGCGGAGATTTGATTTTTATGTAGTTGTTTTCATTTCAATAATCCCTGGGTAGAATTCCTAGATTAGATTGAGCGGGAGATTAATATTTGCCCTGCCTAAGGCGTAGAAATTGGACAACAAGGAAAGTGTTTCGCAGGAAAATGGAGCAACGAATAAATAGCCCCGAAAATTTGGAGTGTCAGTTAATTCATTATTCATAACTAGACAAGCTGTTTCTAAAGTGAAAGTTTATATCAGCACGGATATTTAAATTCTTAAAGGACATCAGCTGTTATTAAATACTTTTGCTTGCAACAAGATGAAAAATTCTATATGTGTTGTCAAAACCCAAATGGCTTGCTAACTCAACAAAAGATGGATCCCTAACTTCCAAATTTTCTCCAGTAATGACTTAAACACCTACAAGAAGCTGGAACCTCGTTACACCTACCTTGCCATGGTCAAAGAACCTGAAAATGAACTTAAGTAAAAGTGTGCACTCTATGTGAACATTGCTTTTACCGAAAGGTAACTATTTTCCTTTTTATTCTTCCCAGGGTAAATTAATTCTCAGTAAATCTCCACTCAGTCTAATCATAAATATGTATTCATAAGCTTAAGTAATTTATATAGCCTCATATTTAATATTTGCTGTGTTTTCTAATATTTTGTAGTGTGTCTTGGAATCTTAGTTTTAAGATTCCAAGTTGCTTTCAATTTTTGTTTATTGGAGAGTGACGAGTGAGTTTTCTATTTTTATGTATTTTTATAAATGCTTTGGCAGTCATGCCTTTTAAATGCTTACCTGTAATTATGTTAAGATTCAATAATTAATTTTAAATTCTATATGTGCCCTATTGCTAAACCTCCAAAATCTTTTAGCTGATGACTTTATTGTCTAATTTTCCGCAGGTGGGGATTTTGTTTCTTATATCTCTGAAGGCGGAAATTAGAATTGTTTTCTTTGTAATTTTATAAGTTGTCAGCAGGAAGATAATATTTATCCCTTTTTAAATTACAGGTGTGCAATACCTTCGTTCTGCTAAAGTGTTTACAACTTTTAATGTTTTCGTACTCATGTTCACTCTCCGATAGATTTATTTTTGTATTTATTACGTATGCTTTAAATTTATCAGAGCGTGTCCGAATTTGTTTGTAATTCATTTTCTTTTCTTCAATTGCTGGGGCAGACGTAACTGTTTTTCTAATTATTTGCTTGTCTCCTATTGAGACCTTTTCTTATTAATTTTAAAGTAGTTTTCACCAATCGTTTGGCTGGGATTCACCAGTTTTTAATTGTTTTACTTCCTTTCAATCTTATTTTTTCAGTTGTTCTTGAGGTGGATCAATCACCGTTATTTTAAACATAGTAATAAGTGCAGTTTTTACCGATATAAGGACATTCGAGGGTCTGACCATGTTTTAGATCTCAAAAGCTCATCGGCACTGGCTTCTTTGATCTATTTCCCGGACGTATTGTTTGAATATCTGAAAATGAGAACCAATGTTAAGATGAATCCTCGGCTGAATGAAATTTGATTCCTCCTTTTAAATTTGTTTATTAGAGAATCAGTAGATCTGCCAGAGCATTGCATTTAGTCTTTCTGGTACACTCCTGAGCTAATCATATTTGTTAATTTATAAACTTTTCTTATAAGTTATTTTCTCTTAATAAAATTTTATTAAGTATGTTTAAACTAAATTTGGCTGACGTTTGTCTTTGTGATTTTGTCTCAATTGTCTAAACAATTTAAGATCTCTTGTTTCTCCCTGAGTCTAGTCAGCGCAAACCATCATCATCATCTATTCTGATCACAGTAAACAAATTTTCCAGACACGTAGTGGTCTGGTGGCACCCTCTGTATCAGAATGGATGGAGTGTCCGGTAGAATATATACCATAAAATTAAAAGCCAAATTATTCCAATAGTGTGGACATTATCATTTCTGTAAGTACTATCAAGTAGCTACCAAAGACCAATTAAATATATTACAAATATATATACACCTGGATCTCATTTTACGTGGATTTATTTAACATGATTTTGAAGTTACGAATTCATGTTTCTTTGGAAGTTGAACTCCGATAATGCGCTATTACTTTAAATAATAAATTTTGTGCGCTTACGTCATATTGAACGTAATAGCACATTATTGGAATTCGACTTTCATCTTAGTAATTTCAATATTTTCTGTGCTTTATAATAGTAAGATTTTATGCAATAATGAAATTAAAATCATGATTTCCACATTTTATGTATACCCACATTAAATTTTACAAGATTATAATGCAAATTTGTTCAAACATTGTGCGTGTTAATTTTGCATTTTAAATCACATTCTGTTTTTGCTTTTTAAAAAAGAATGTAATCAATTATTAATCATTTAGTGTCCGCAAGTTTATTTTTAAAAGGTGAGTAATAGCAGTGGGCACAATTAAATTTGACAATTAAAAATTAAAATCTGATTTTTAATTGTAATTAACAATTTAAAAATTA
Source organism: Epiperipatus broadwayi (assembly GCA_028023455.1). Classification (NCBI taxonomy): domain Eukaryota; kingdom Metazoa; phylum Onychophora; class Udeonychophora; order Euonychophora; family Peripatidae; genus Epiperipatus; species Epiperipatus broadwayi. The sequence continues at coordinate 9,216 of JAQFVV010005243.1, read as the reverse complement.
CTTAAGGCAACCTGAAATTAATGTAATGTGAAACGAAATTTGATTTTTATGTGGAATTGAAATTTAAAAAATTAAAGACAAAAATAAAAATTTAATTTTTAGTTGTTAGATTAATTACTAATTATGTTGTCACCAGAAAACCATTAACACAACATGAGAGTGAAGTTGGCGCTAGTTGTATTTCCTCATGAAGAATCTGATTTTTTACCAATTTGCAAACGAACCTGTTTATCGGCAAATAGCGATAATAATTAAAATGTGTATAAAAAATGTAAACTACTGTAAATTATGCATAAAAATATATTGTTTTGAATAAAATTAAATATTATAGTTAAAAAAAGTTTGTCTTGCATCAATTTTTTTCAAATTTGAAATTTTTTATTAGTCATATTTTATTTTATTATTTTTTTTTTTTTGCGTGAATTTTAAAGTAATTTTACATTGGTGCTTTGCTTTTATGCGATTTTTGAAAAATCACAGTCTGTATCCCCCTTTTCCAAGGTAAGTTACGTCTATTTTTGTGCGATTTCATTTGCACGTGTTTTCTGAGGAACCTATCTATCGTGTAAAACAAGACCCAGGTGTATATATTAAGGATAAAGCATCTATGTATTGAACAGAATGAGTGCTTCCATGGAAAAATTCATTAAAACTTTCAAAAACTTTAAAATTCAATTTAAAAAATTCACTTTCAATTTTTTTTTACCAACAGTTGAATTGTTTTTATATATAGAAAGAATGAACTTGACTAACACATTCCGCTAGATTATAAGAAGTTCAAACAAAGCTAAGATCTAATTTACAGTTAAAACTTTTAAGAATGTTAAATTATTTATCATTTCTCTTAAATATAGATAATGTATTATCTATATTTAAACTAATCACAGCCTTATTATAGTGAGCAATTCAAATTCATTATTTTTTGTATTGAATTACTGTTGACTTTCAGTTTTTTATTATTAATAGTTGAATTGTTTTTATATATGGAAAAAAAATGAACTTGACTAATGCATTCCAAGTTCAAATAATGCTTAAGATCAAATTTACAGTTAAAACTTTTAAGAATGTTAAAAAGGATTTGGAAGATAAAAATATATTGATAATATATTCTCTGATTTACAGATAAGAGAGTTTCAGATTTTTCTAGATGTGTATAATATATATATATATTAGGCGCTATTATGTAAAAATTGTTGTGGCTAAGTGAAATAAAAACATTATAAATAAAAAAAAGTGTGCTTCCGTTCCTAAAAAAGTCATGCTTTGTCACTGATATATATATCATTTTTATTTCTAATAAAGTTTATCTGTGAAAAATATTTCAATAACGTTTCCGCCTGTGCTCTGACTGACTGATTGGCTAACTATTTTACTACTATTATCCAGTAACCTGATATGCAATGTGATAAAGATTGAAATTAAACTTCGAACTGGGGAAGAAAAAATTATGATCAAATCCTACACTGCACTACCACTATGCTATGCTAAAAACGATCCTGAATAGACTCAAGTATTAATAACATCTATCAATCTATTATATAAATTTACTGTGCAATAACAATGATTTATTATACCAAATGTTTACGCCCATGACTTAATAAAAGTCCCAAATAAATGCAATTATTTAATTGAAATTTGGAAGCTTGATAAATGTTTTTAAAATATAAATATTAAATTGAAGTTAATGTTGCAAGTATTTTCATATGCAGTATATATTCTTTAATAATACATAATTCATTCGTAATAATATTAATAATCTTCGCAGTACGTTATTATAAATATCACTTCCAGTGCGTGAAAATAGTTTCAGAAAAAAATAAAAATAAATGAAACAGTTGCTGATTTTAATTAAAAGTTTTAAAAATAAAGTCAAAACATTGCAAATACTTTTAAGAAAATCTCAAGATATAATTAAACATTCACCATGTTATCTAATCATGGTATTGAATAGTAACTTTTTTTCTAGTAGCAATATTATTTTTCTCTCACCTGTTACGCCTTATAATGTAAACTTTAATAATCGGTAATTGCTAGATGATAATACGTAATAAATTCCATTTAGTCTGCACTATCTATATCCCAGATTAAGTTTTTAAAGTTAAGACTTTCATCTAACAAGGAAATGTGATCACTGCAATTATATCTAAATCTTTTGAATCGAATACATCTTTTACTCCAAGCAATCATCTTTTATTTCTTTGTTTTAATATTAAGCTATCGACTGAAGTTCAAAGCACCACAATGTTTTGGATCTAGGCTAATTTTCCTCTATAAGTAAATATAGATCTGACATTAGTTTAATCCCTATGCATTTTGGTGGCACTAGTTTTTTTTAATAATTATAAATATAGTTTTTCTCTATGCCAGGACTGATATAAAATTAAGCAAAATATTACCTGACCCTCAGCATACACAATTCTCTCTAATGGCAATAGTTACTTTCTCTTATACTAGTTAGGATGGCATTAGATGACGATTAATTAGGCAACTATCCATATGCATTTTTCTGATTACTCAATCTTACCACTAAGATACATGATTGGAGTAAGCAAAAGAGAATTTTGATATTGAAAAACATTGTAAGCTGAAGTCATGTAATATTTTATTGGTTCTATACCAATTCTGGCTGAAAGATATAAAGATGTTCTATAATAATTGTACTGAATTGATATCATCTCTGTAACTATATAGACAAGGTGAATTAGATTCAAAACATTAAAATAAGTTGAATTTAGACTTGATATCTTGATAGTAAATGAAGTAAAAATGGCTGCTGGATAAAGTAAGCATTACATTAAAAAATCTAGGTCCACTCTCAGATCCCAAATTTTCATTGACAAAAGCTATAAGCTAGAAACTATTCTGGAAATATAGATGTGATAGCATTGAATAGGAATTTATTAAGCACTTTCATCCAGAAATTATTGATTATTCAAGCTAAATAAGGTGGCATGATTGGTTTCAGATAAAGAAAATATTGCTACAGAAAAGCATTGTGTAAACTGGGTAATGTGATACCTTTTATTCCCTATAGTCCTATATTTACCCAAAATCCTATTGGATTATTAAAGTGGTAAATAAAAATGCTCATCTGTTAATTAGCTAATTTTCTATTCAATTAAAAAATTGTAATATTGGAGGAAGATTATAATGTATACAAATATAATTCAGTGTTGTTAATATCAATTTCTGGTAATAATATGAATGGTATTTCTTTAAATCAATTTATCATCTGGTTGACATTTTAGTCTTTTAATTTGAGAACTCTTCATTATCATCATTCTTGTTATGACATAATACATCCATTTTAAAGCTCCATCTTTATTTTTTTTTATCACTAACTCTCAAGAATAATATTTTCTAATACATTAGTCCATCTTATAATATAAATAAAATAAAACATTTCAAACTGATCTTTTGCAGCTCTTTTATAAGATCCTAACATTTAAGATTTCAGGAATTAAGTATGGTTAAAATAAAACTTGTAATTAATCTTACTGACTATTCTTTTTTTTTTTTTGCTGCCTGGGTGTGCCTTTATCAAAACTGCAATTTAAAGGCACTAATACTTTTCCTATCCTACTTCAGTATTTAAAGTATCTATTCTATATCTATAAAACGATAAGTGAAGCAGAAGTGTATTAAATGATGTAGTTCACCAAAAATCCCAGTGTAAATTGTTAATAGAAAACTACAATGGCAAAGGAAAAAGAATGCAGTATAAAAATCAGGCAGGAAAGAGCAACTGCAATAAAAAATGCAATATTCTGAAAAGTGATTAGTAATTATTTATTTAATAATAAACTGTTCTAATGCAATTAAATAATATATTAATGAAAAAAGTTGCATTTTATGAAATAGTTATGGATTATTTAATGTGGGAAAATAGAGTTTGAATTCTTCTCATAGATAAACAATACTTTATTATGAACACTTTTGGTAGCATATTTTATATGTTTCTGATAAGATTTCAGAATTAAGTATGGTTAAAAATAAAACTTTGAACAGAAACACAGCATTTGTAGATAAAAACTATTAATACTTATTTATTACAGCAAATTTACTCTTGTCCTATTAATAAAAGAATAAAATGTATGTGTGTGTTAAAATATATGTTAAATATTAAAAAAAGAACAAAGTCATAATCAGTGTTTTATTAATTTTTTGTCTTTGGAGAAAAAAGAATGATGGAATTTAGTCAGCACTGAAGGCATAGGGAGCAGAATCCCTAGTATATATATATAACATAAAAATTCCTTCATTTTTAAAGATAAGTCTCTAAAATGCTTCCCAGAATTTTTTTATTGCGAATTTTATCTATATCAAATACTTAATCTGATGTAATAATGGGTATATTAAATTAAATATTTTTATAGCCTCAAGATATAAATAATAAAATCATATAAATGTTGAGCTATGATGTAACCAGATAATTAAAATCAAAGGTCGAATTTCAAATCACATGATCTAGAAAATAAAAATTGTATGTATCTGATTTCAAATTTTTTAGTTTAAGATAAAGTATATATAAGCGCTTTAACACGCTGAAAAAGCTATCAGTAGTAACAAAAACAATATAAATTAAATTAATACTAGGACTAGTACTTTCGAAGTTCTCTCACTATTCACTGCGAAAATAGGTTATAAACCATTCTGTAATATTAATAAATAATAATGTATGGAAATGCATATGTAAATTAACTTGTCCATTTTCTTGAAATAGCAAAACACGTGTTGCGTCTATTGATCGCGTTGTGATGTGATGGTGTGATGTGATGTTATCATTGATAACAAAATACCCCTCCGTGATCTTTCTTTTACAATCATTGGTCGAACAAATGCAATTAATATTTCTCAACATGAGGTTCAAGCTTGGAATATTGAATTTAATTTTGTGGATATTTGATTATATCATAGCTCAACATTTAATGTAGTTTAGTACCAATGAAAAAATTTCATTATAACGTCTATGTTCATATATATAATAATCCAAGTGCATATTGCTAGCTGAAATTAAACAACGAATATCAAATCTTCTTCAAATGTTAAGAATTTCCTAAGCTACACCCTATATTTATACTTATAAAAAAGTCCGAATCTCAAACAGCCAGCTCTAAAGGGTAACTCTTTGAACTATAAACTGTAGTGATGTAAAGTATTGAAAACGGACTTTTTCAAAAAAAATAACATGGACTTTAAATAAACAATGATCTTAATTTGCTCACAAACAAACATGTTCAATATTCATATACAAAGAAAGACTAAAACATTAATCATTTTAATTTTAAAATAAGTTTGTAATTTGCTTATACTGAATGTTTCTTATACATATAAATATAGGAAATTTGAACTTGAAGGATTTTACAGTCTATTCGTCTCTCTTACTTTATCTCAAGCAACTGATACACATGACTACACACGTGAAAAGATATATGACACCCAATATACATATTTTGTGCAGACCTAGCACTTATTAGTTAGGCCGGATCACAATCTCCCACATATATACAATCAGGGTTTGATTTATATTAAGATAGCTGTCATATCTTACCTTGCCTTCAGAAGTTGACTAGCCTAGATTGAGGATTCATTATCATTAACTAATCAGTAAACAGAAAGATAAAAATCAGCTAATGGTTAGTATAAAAATACAGACCTTAATGCTCTCAGAATCTGGTAGTCAGCATGGTAGGAGATTTTGGCAATAAATAGTCAGGCTCCTTTGAGGTAAGACAAAGAGCATCTGTCTGAAAAGTGACAGTACATGTTTTCCATTAAAACCATTGTTAACAGTGAGTGCTTCACTTGTAGACATTACACAGTGAGGCAAGTCCACAATAGGACTGGAAGCTCTTAAGACCAGCTGACTCAAGGCAAGCTGTTTGGTACAACTGGAAGTGTCATTGGACAAAAATCATGAGGCAGTTTGTTACATACAGTTGGAAGTGAGTCAAGTTTTTTGACACCAATGACTCTGCATTAGTTGAGATTATATAAGGAGCAATATATCTATTGATTTTATGTATTATGCAATTATACTTAAACTTAATAATTAATAATAATTGAATGAACTTCAGGTGTTTGTATTTTTTGCTACTGTGGCTTGAGTCTGCAATCCAGACTAAACACAACAGAATTGGCACAGCTTGACAAAAATATTTTTCCCCCATGACTAAAAAAATAGAATAAATATGTATTAAAATAACTATTCTATACAGACCAAACACAAATAGTAATTCCTCAAAGTTTAATGGACAGGTTCTAATCTTCTCACTTTTCCAACTATTCAACCATCCATTTCATTGACAAGCAGGTGATGGAATGCTCAAAGCCATTGTTAGATTTGATACTATAGTCATACACATGTAGAAATTACTTCATAATCTAACCTCCTTATATTATTGGACATAAATATCCATATATATTAATAGGACAGAGATAGGCTGAACTTATCCTAAGATGTAATCTATTTCGAAAGCAATACATAATTCTAAGGCAATATATAATTTGCTTATACTGAAAGTTTAAATATAAGCAAATAGAAAAATTTGAACTCAGAAGGTTCAATCTATTCATCCTCCACTCAAGCAATTGATGCACATGACCACACACATGCAAGTTTTTCATATGATCTTTAATATACATATTTCATGCAGAACCAGCATTCACAAGCTGGACCATATATACAATCAAAGGTTGCTTCCATATTAAAATAGCAATTCCTTAAACTTTAATGGACAGGCTTTAATCTTCTCTCACCTTTCAACTATTCAATCATCCTGCTTTCCATTAAAAAACTGATGATGGAATGCTCAAAGACCTTGTTGAATTTTATATTTTTGTCATACTCCATGTAGACCTTATATCAATCTAACCCCTCATATTATTGGACATTATGTATCGATATATTTTAATAGTAGATAAATGGCTGAACTTGTTTTTTAAAATCATTATTTTATTTTTTAACAATAGTTACTGATATATTATTTTCTTACTTTTAATTTTGACATTTTAAATCTAATTAACAGCAATTCACAATATATAATCAATAAATCTAATATAATAATCTAATTATTTTATTTGCCACTAAGTCTCTTACATCTAAATTCAACTTTTTTGCTTTCTTTATTTTTTTTATATTTGTAATTTTTCAAATTTATAATGTCCTTTTTTTATATGCACATCAATAGATATTTTATCTAATTTGTCATTCAAGCCTTGTTTCATAAATGTTCGTTTCTTCAATATATTTATGTGTGGTGTTTTTTTTAGTCATCATTCATTGCAATTTATTTCTAAACTCCATTAATATCATACATGATATTTTTATTATAACTTATACATTTATGTTGTAAAAAAACAATAGATTTTCCTTCTTTTTATTATTTATATTATTGTGATTTTTATTTATTTATAAATTTATTCATATTTTTTTATTTTATTGTTATTAGTTTTAATTTCTAAATATTTATTGCTCTTAATTTTTTTAATAATAGTTTTGTTGTTGTCATTATCTTCTGTTTATATTTCTTTTAAATATATTTTTAAGAAATTCTTTCATTATTAAATTTATATTATATATATATTTCCACGGGGAAGAACAATTTTTTTTTATTCTATGCATTTTAGAAGATATACTAATTAATTTTATATTTTATATTTATGTTAAAAAACTAATTTATAATTTTATCTTAATTATTAGGTTTCCAATATATTTATATCACAATATTCATTACATTTTGTCCCAAGAATTTTCTGCATACATATAATATATTCTTGAATAATAGGTCTACATTTTATTGATAAGCATTAATTACAATATAATATGTATTGCTTACTTAATAAAAGTGTACAGTACATTTCAACAAGCACACATATGGGTACTTATCGTGTTATATAAATCAACCACTTGGTAACATCCTCTTTCTCTGCAAATGCACATTAATGAGGCTGTTTACACGTGCCTCTGCTGGATATCTTATAGCTTAGGTAGATGTTTGGTGGCATTATTTTTCTTCAAAGTTACCAGAAATATGCCGGTTATTTGCTTGATTTTATGTTATTAGTATGTGTATATAAATTAAAATTACAGTATAAACAAAATTGGAAAAAAATAATAAAATAGTTATTAATAATAATTGAAAGCATATTTACATAAATTTTTTCTCTGCATGTATTCATTCATTCGTATTCACTAAAAAATAAAAATAAAAAACTTTCTGTATTGTTTTTTTTTTAATAAATGTAAAGTAAAGGGTCATACTTTCATTGTAATTAAACATGCTTTAGATTATATACTTTTTTTAAGACTTTTAATTTCACTATCAGTAGCTTGTGGCCTCACTAATTGTTTTGATATTTGAATTGTATTGACTTCAGAATCAATACAGTCATTATGTCTCTTCTTGAAAATTCTTCAAACTTTAAGCTTTCTGTTGCAATGGAAGAACATTTTAAATTTGGTAATTTTTGTTTTATTGTTGGAATAAAATTACATTACAAAATATTCTAATATTTTGCAAGCTTTTAGCTTTTCACTTAAAAAAACATTTTATTATATAAAATACTGTATTATAGCGAATAGAAAAGTGCTTCAAGACAAAAATAAGCACCTGCTATATTATAAAATTTATTAAATTAAAAAATATTAATACTTTATCTCTTATTTACATTTTTTTTTTGGATAGTATATAATTGAAGTAGTATATATTGATACAATGCATGTCACAGTTTCACTGTATAATCCTGTTTTTACATTACTTTTTCAATTTTTTTATTATTGAAAATGACTAAAATTATTATTTTTTATTTTATTGTAAACCTTATATTTTTATCCATTTGATTAATATCTTCATTATTTATCTTTCCATTTCTATTAATTATTAATAATGCATCACTCATTAATTTTTTAAATTAAAATAAGTATATTTTAATTATTTGTAATATTATGTCAAAGTTATCTATGTATATACTACTTAAACTGCACTAAGAGCTTCTATTAATAAGTTCTTGTGTAGATAATACTCGTGATTAAATTCAAATGCTATTTTTTTACAACATAATTCCATTAGCTCAACCAAAAGTATTAATTAATATTTTACATTTTTTCCATCTGGTCTTCTACATATTTATCCTCACTGGATTTTTAGATGTATATTATGATTGTGAGTTGTTTAATTTTACAGTTCGAATTTAATTAAAATAAAACATACATAT
>JAQFVV010005242.1:0-23479 GCA_028023455.1 Epiperipatus broadwayi | reverse complement strand
GGCTTTTATGTATTTGCTCACCACCATTTTGAATTCTAAGGACTGTTCAAAATCACAGCTGACACATCCAAGCAACCCTATATGGATTATTTTATGTCATTTATTACTTGGGTGTGTCAGCAATGGTTTTGGACCATTTTTAAAATTCAAAATGGTAGTGAACACACTAAATCAGCACCCAATTTTTTTGTATTTATTTTTTCTCCACTTTTCTACTTTCCTCTGCTAATATACTTGTAACATTTCCTGAAGCTCTGAAACATTACTTGCAAAATCAATCGCATCAGAGATTACATAACTTAAATAACCTCTACATTTTTACTCCCTTAACTTCCTATTTGTTACTCCATAAAATACTTATGAACAAAAGAAGTTTTTGAGATTTGGAATCACCTTGTATATGTTCTTCAATATCAATTTTCCTAATGTCATCAAATAATAAAATCTCTGTTGTTGCTTTTTGATATTCTTCAGAACAAAGCAATTTTTTTTTCTGTATCTTGATAATCCAAAGCTTTAATAGTGATGTAAATGTGTATAGAATGAAATACATTTTTATTACCTATAAATCAATTTTTATTACATATAAATCAGAAATATAATGGCAACTCCTTGATTCTGATTTTTCTACACTGTTGAAACTATTTTTAAATCTACCTTTTTTGTGTGGTTGTTTTAAAGCCAAAGTTCACTTTGGACTAATTGTAATTATCTTGGTAAAAATTTAGTATAGAACTGATGATATGCTTATCTTCTCTATTGTCTTTCTTAATTGGTAATTAGTACAGTCATATAGTCATCTGGCGTGTGTTTATAATTTAGACATTTAATAATAAACTTTGTCAAAAAAATATTTCTTACATTACTCCTTTTAAAATATCAAAAATAATTGCATTATTTTCTGGAACTTTTTCTTAATAGTTTTATTTGCATATTTAAAGTACTTGGCAATTCAAAAAATGTAGGGGATTCTTGTTTTATTGTTTTTTAATAACACTTTTTTCTGTATCTCTTCTACAAATTTTCTGATATTCTTTTTTGTAATAATAATCCATATATTTTTGTTATTGAAATAATTTTTTTAATATTATTCAGGTGTTGTTTTATATTTTTTGGTCTTATTCTTTTCTATAACTTTTCTTGGCAATTCATAATCATATCTTTTCATATCAGTATTAATTCTTTGCATTTTATAAAATTCTAAATATTTATTTGTTTAATAGTTTATTTTTAAAATCTTTCATGTTATTTCCTTTTATTTTGCATTGTCTTACTGTACCATACTATTGATACATTGCTTTCTTTTTTATATAAGCTATCTGTGTTGGAGATCTTTATTGATTTCAATCCAATATGAGTCATTATTAAAGTCTGACAGTATTTTGAATCGATTTTGAAGTTCCAATTTAAATTAACTGCATGGTTTCTGAAAGTTAGAAATATCAACTTTTTTTAATAGTTTTCATCTGTCTGGTTCTGCATTTTCTGTGTTAAATCTATTGAGAACATTGTTATATTGTTAAATCTATTGAGAACATTGTTAAATTGAAATATGTACTTAATATGATCCAATTCAGCTATACCTTAATTTGTATATTTTCATGCCCATTTTCCTTTAGCATTTTTTAAAAAGAATTCATAAAGTATAGTTTTTTTTTCAACTCTATTCTCTTTCAGTCTTGTCATTACAAATTTATTCTCAGCACAATCATTCGGTTGTTTATCAATTGAAGCATTAATATTTTCCATAACAATTTTAATATGTTTTATCTGGTCAAAAGCATTTTATACATGTATATAAAAACCCTTTACTTCCTCATCAGAATGAGAACTTATTGGGATAAAAACTTGCATTATTAAATTGCATTTTCATTAAGTTGAATAATTAATCTAGTCTTTGAACTTGATAGACTATCAATCTTCACAATGTTATTTTTCCACTATTTATTTATAATAATTTTATTTGTACTTTTTAGTATTTATGCCTTAGTAATAAAGTATATGTCAACTTTTAAAATCAATTGACTCTTTTTCTAACTTTATAATGCCCAACAAATGTCCTATTTATATAATTAGTTTTTCCAATACAGTTGTAGATATCTAAATTAAAAATTGTCATTGAGTTTTATCCTAGATTCTTCATTATCAGAGTCATAGCACTGGCAGCTGCTGTCATGGAGTGATAATCTTGCAGCCTCTTTGGACTAAATATATCCACATTTATCTTGTTTTCAAGACATTTCAACTGATATTTCTGTTCTGGAAAGAAAGGCCCATAGGTAAAGCCAATAAATTCACCATGATAGCTTATGCATATTGCTGAATAGCATGTGTTTGTTTACTATATGAATATCAAATAATAATATCTACAATGACAGCAACATAGGGAGTGATCATAAATAAGTTGTTTTCATTTTTTTATGCTTCAAAGGAGGAATCTAAGATATTTCCAATTAAATTTCATTTATCCACTCTACTTTGAACATTTATTAGCAAAAACCTTTTATTGTACACATATGCTTAAACAATCTTACGTTTCACTTGTCCTGCATTTTTCAGAGTTATGATATAATGAACAATATAAAATACATAACTATAAATAATATATCATTAAAAATGTAAACAATAAAATTAATAGAATAATAAAAAAAACATAAAATATATCACATGTTAATGAAAAAACAACTTAGCATAATATTTATATGAAAATAGTATAATATAAATTAATTAGAATTACATGATAATAAAATTTAAAGTGTATAATATATATATAAATAAAGGTTGTAGTGATTATATGTAGTTAGTTTAAATAATATATAATAGAGGGAACTAGGGTATAAGATAATTTTTTAGGGGATAGTATTACTAGATGATGAGGGAATAGAGTGTAGCTCTAGAGAAGAATTAGAGAGAATCTTAAATAGGTATGTAATATATATAGAAAAGATGTTAGATGTGAATGACAGAGTAATAGAAAACATGAAAGCATATATTAATGGGAATATTAGGTTTACAGAAAATGAACTAAATGAGGCAGAGAAGAAATTGAAAAGTGGAAAGACAAGTAGATTTAAATGGATGGGCAGCAAAGATCGTAATGAATTTAGGGTATAGGACAAAAGTAAAGGTGTTAGCATGTTTTAATAAGATGGCACAGAAGAGAGCTTTTCCAGGTGTATTCCAAGAGTAAGACTCCTATTTAAAGAAAAGGGTAAGGATCATAGAAAGTTAAACCATTATAGACTGATAGTGGTAACATCAGTTTTATATAAAGTTTTCTCATATTAGGTGTCTGGAAGAGTTGCAAAATGGATGCAAGAAAATAATAGTAGGGGAAATACAAGGAGGTTTTCGATCAGATAGGCATATAAGAGATAGTTTATTTGTAATGAGTAGGAATGCAGGTAGATAATTGTATATGAGTTTTATAGATATAGAGAAGGCATATGATAGAGTAAATAGAAATGGATTATGGGTAAGTTTAGCAAATTTGGGAATGGATGAAGCTTTTGTGGATATAATTAAGAAATTATATGAAAATAATTACTATACATATCAAACAGGCAAAACTCTCCATATAGTATTGCCATTCAGTGCAAGCCAGAGTAATTTAATCAATGGATGCCAGAAGGCTTTGCACAAAATCCCCATCTAGTGCCTACTCATCCAGATATCCCCAGACTAGTTTCTGGCTTGTGGTCTTCATCAGTGAAGAGCTTTATATCTGAGAGCACTGCACCTAGATCTTAGGATGTAATGCAACCCTCCAGCAGCCACCTTTTATCTCTATTTAACTACCAAACTATGAGTCTTGAATTGAAAACACAATATTTTTAATCCAAGCACATTAGCATATATAATTATATAGGTCTGAAGTCAGTTCAGTACCCATGCATTTTAGTCTCTTTGGTTCTTTAATAACCATAGCCACCACTATTTTATTAGGCAGGATTGATTTTAAGCAATAAACATCACATGTTCACAAGCCTTCTGGCATCCATTGATTATTCTGGCTTGCACTGAGTGGCAATACTGTATGGTTTTTCTTGTTTTATAACAGTTATAAGACAGTATAAGAAATGGTGATCATGTGATGTTTATTGACTATACATATGAATTAGGGGATATAGAATCAGTTAAAGTTAAAAATGGGGGTGAGACTAAGGTAAAGATGCCCTATGTCACCTATTTTGTTTTTGTTGTATTTGAGTGAAATGGACAGAGCAATAGAAAGACTAGGAAGAGGGATAGAGATATGAATTAAAAAACATTCTTAATTTATGTATAACATTACAGAAGCAAAAGTAAATTTTATAATTGTGTCTACAAGATATTTCACCTTTTACTTGTCACTGTGAATATTTATAGCATTCTTTTTATATAAGTTAAATGTCTGATCAGTTTTTTTTATCCATAGTTCATAATTATATATAAGATTATTGACAATTTTTTCTTGGGTTTTATGTAAAGCAAAAATAATTTGGTTCAAAATAATTCTTGAAGACATATATATAAAAGAAATAAGTATATGGATTTTTTTTCTGCTGTTAGTAATGGGAAATGTGATACATTTGGATCAGTAAAGATATTAAATGCATCATTTGATAAAAAGTTTAAATAAGTTGCTTATTTTAAGAATGTTGTAATGAAAATTAATTTCTGCTTTTTTAGTAAACTATCTTTATTTGTCATCAATGACATGATATGCTTGTAAAAAATGTGATTAATATTAATTTTTTCTGTTTTGTTTAGGTCTAAGGCATGGAAAAAGAGAATGATATTTGGTAAAAAACGTCTATGATTGAAAGATACAAGACATTGTTTATAGAATTAAACAAATGTTTATATTCATGCAAGGATAGTAACACTTCCAATGAAACCAATATTTTTTGACAAAACATTGTAGTTGAAAAGTAACTCATTTAACTATTTATACGAAAATGTTATGAAATTAAGAACTATTAAAAACCAGTAAGCGGTCATATCTGTTTATTAATATCTGGTCAGTCATATAAAGACAAGTGATTGTGACATGTTTAAACATATATTTAAAATGATAAAATATTTTATTCATATATAAATAGATTATTATAAAAGTTCTCAAATTGTCTTACTAGAAAATAACTTTCCTGATTAAAAACATTTGTTCAATGAAATATTTAAAGTTATATAATCCATAAAATGTTTGTTTAGTGATTTGATGACTATTTGGGATATTACAAAACTAATATAGTATGGGGAAAATGAAAAACCTGTTAATTTTTGTGATTATGAGGGGCAAATCTCTATAAGAATGAGGAACTTGAGAAATGAAAGAAGCCATATAAAGCAAAAAATATAAAGGAAACATAAATAACTACATCTGTATGGCATTTATTAAAACTAAAATTATGGAAAAATTTATTACAGTATAAAAAGATTTATTGTGCTTTGTGTGAATTGAAGTTTTTTTAAAGGATTTACATGAAAGTTGCTTTTCAATGCAGATGGTGTGAACTGAAGACTGCATGCAAGGAAAATTTAATGATGTATGAAGATCACATAAACAAAAAACTTTGTTCATTGTACTTTGTGTCAATAGTGGACTGCTGAAAGAAATTTTACAATACACAAAAAAGCACATGGAAGAAAAAAAACCTCTCAATGTAATTTGAATACAAGACTGTAGAGAAAAGTAGTTTCTCAGTACATGAATACACATATAGAAGAAAATCCTTTTCATTATAATTTGTGTGAATGCAGGACTGCTGTAAAGGGAAATTTGAAAATGTATGATATAACGTACAGAAAACAACCTTTTGAATGTAGTTTGTGTGAATACAAGACTGCAGTAAAAAGTAGTTTAATTATACATGATAGGATACATAAAGGAGAAAAGCCATTTCAATGTAGTTTTTGTGAATATAAGGCTATAAGTAAAAGTAGTTTATCCATACATGAAAGGATACATACACAAGAAAAGCCTTTTGAATGCAGTTTGTGTACATTCAAAACTGCACAAAAGCACCGTTTAATACTACATGAAAGAACACATACAGGAGAAAAACCCTTTGAATGTAGTATATGCGATTACATGGCTGCAGATAAAACTTGTTTAAAACGTCATGAAAAAACACATACAGGAGAAAAACCGTTTGAGTGTAGTTTATGCGTCTTCAAAACCACAAGAAAGGGTCTGTTAAGGGAGCATGAAAGAATCCATACAGGAGAAAAACCGTTTCAATGCACGTTTTGTGAATACAAAAGTGCAGATAAAAGTACTTTAAGACGGCATGAAAGAACACATACAGGGGAAAAGCCTTTTCAATGCAGTTTGTGCACATTCAAAACTGCACAAAAGCACCATTTAAGAGAACATGAAAGAACACATACAGGAGAAAAACCATTTCAATGTAGTTTGTGTGAATACAGGACTGCAGGGAAAAGTTCCTTAAGACAGCATGAATTAACACATACAGGAGGAAAACCTTTCCAATGTACTTTGTGTGCCTTTAAAACAGCAAGAAAGAGTCGGTTAAGGCTGCATGAAAGAATACATACAGGAGAGAAGCATTTTAAATACAATTTGGATGTCTATAAGACTGCAGATAAAAGTAATTTATCCGTACATGAAAGAACATATATAAGAGAAAAGCCTTTTCAGTGTACTTTGTATGAATATGGGACTACTGACAAGAGCAGTTTAAGAAGGCATATAAAAGGAAATCATTTTCAATGTTCTTTGTGTGATGTCAAATCTTCAAGTAAAAGTTCTTTAATGAATCATGAAAGTTTGTCAGAATTTGAGATTTCTGATAAAAGTGTTATGAGATATAAAAAAATTCATTCAAGAGAAAGAATTTTTCAATGCACTTTATGTAATTTGAAGAATTTTGGCAGAAATCTTTTAAAAACACAGACATTAGATAATTCTTTTCAGGGCAATTCATGTGGATTTGAAACTTCTAATGAAGAGTATTTTAAAATTCATGACAGCATACATGTAAAAGATAAATTTTTAAATTCCATTTTGTATGAAAACAAAATGCTTTTTTATAATAACTTAAAAAATTCAACTGAAAAATCTTTAATTAATCAAGTATTTGCTTGTCGATTGTGTGATTACAAAACAATTATTAAAAGTGATTGGGAAACTCATGAAAATAAACATTTTACTAAACATGAGGTTGTAAACATTGCTGTTTTACTATGTTGAAAAGTGTAATTTTTTTTGCCTTCAGATAATGAAAAATGTACTCAAGTGATGTAGTTCACTGCAGTTTGGAAAAAATTGCCTATTATAGCAATGATTCATTATTTTGTGGTTACAAACATGTTAATAGTATTTCAATATAGTGACATCAAATGCAGTAATGCATTAAAGAGATGTCTTAATTGATGTATGTTTCTAAATAATTATATATTTGAACCTTTCATAGCAATGAAATAAATTTTTGCACACAAGAGCAAAATGGCTTCTGCCATTTCAATTATTCTTCAAATTGAAGAGTTTAATCTCATTGCCTCCATGAAAATCATTTTTGCAAAGAGATGGATATATATAATTCTTGTGCTTAAATAGGCATAATAAAAGACTGCTGTCAAAAAATTTGATTTTTTATTCAATAAAACCTCAATGGACTCATTTTAGAGGTTGGTTATTATGAAATTTGATTAAATTACAGTTAGCCAGATGGTATTGGTAATGTGAAGATATAATAAGTAAAATTGTATTAATCGTCTGTGATAATTTTTCAAAAAAGGAAGAACAAATTTATATACCCACAAATTTTATAAAATAATCAGTTTATAATGTGCTTTTATTGCATTTTAGTAGTAACACTATTTTATTGCAGTTTATGTTAATGAATTCACAATTTAAAACTCATCTAACTTTAATAAGTAGATATTTGATAAAGATTCATAGCTTATTTTTCTAAACTAGTGAAGTTGCATTATAAATCTTACCAAAATAAGATAAATTATAATGAAAAAAAAGTTCAGAATGTTCGTTGTAAGAAAGAAATTCACACTTGTGTTATGTTGTTTATTGGAAATAATCCTACTTCTAAGAGCATAACTATATAGTCTCTAATATAGAATATTCATTTATAATTCAGTATATACATATTTAATAATCTAATACCTTTCTATAATTTGTACTTCTGATGAATACATGTACAGTTGGAACTGTGAACTTTAAATGTATATATAGTTGATCGACTTAAATATATTGAATGTAATATGAATTTTAATGATTAACAAAAATGGATCATTTTTTATAAGACTGGATATAACATTACAAAAGGTATTTAAAATCATTGATACATATCTGGTTTGCAAAATCAAGTAGTACTGAAAAGGAATTTAATGAGAAATATCTCTTGAGGATAATTTTTTCTTTATTAACACAACACATTTTGGGGTGAATATGTACAATGCTGCCAAATGTCAAATATAAAGATTTTCATAAACAACAAAAAATTTTACTTAATATTATTAGAAATAACATTTGTATTTATCCTAATGGAAAATAAAGATTTACTAAAAACTTAACTATATACCAAATGTTCTAGTGAAAAGGTGATTAATTTTACCTCCAAATTGCCTTTAGTACTATCTCTGAATTAGGGCATGTATTATGTGAAGACAGCTTACCTTACCATAAAAATTTTAATGTGCTAACATGTCTACACTAATTATGATGTAAGAGTTAATGCATAATTGTCAACTCAAAACAAGTGATTGAAGAAACCTGTATTTTAATTATTTAACTTCAAACATTTATTAATTTTTTTCTTACTGTTTTAGATATCTATTCACAATGCTTAATACTTAAAACCTCCATTTATGGAACAATTATATTTATTATTTAACTTCAAAACTTTTTTTTAACTGAGTGATATAAGTTTTGACACAAATATGTTTTTATTTAATACTAAATGTCAATACTTCTCAATATTAAAATCAATTTATTTATATATACCTCATTATCTTTTGTAGTTCATCTTTGCCATAGAGATAAATGGATAAAACAAATAATTCTTTCCTGCATAAATATAAAATAGTCATTCTGACATTAAATTGTCTTATCACATGATCTTAATATACATTTTAATTTGCAATGTATATATGATTAAATTGTTTTTCTCTTCACTAGTGAAAATTGTAATTATAAATATGCGACTTTTTTTGCATATAAAGCGCTAAGCAGATCTATTACACATTGTTTTAAGTATAATTATAGCTTCACTAATGCATGCGAAAAAAGTTGCATATTTATAATTATATATGATTGCATTAAGCTTATTTAAATTTTACAATGAAAAAACTTATTTTAATACATATTTGCACAGTATACATACACAGGCATCTATTCTACTGCCATTAGTATAACTCAATTTGGACATGCCTTCTAATTTCTTTTAAAAACCTTACATCATTTCTTTATGATATCAAATGTAAAGCATTTTAATTATCAATTAAAAGATATATATTATGTTTATTCTCCACTCTCCTTTAATATTCAAACAGGATAAAACAGTAACTTAAGATTTTTTTAAAAATCACTTAGAGAAAATGAATCTTTATAATTTTGGTTTCTGTGGCAAGATTTTTCTCTTCTCAAGTCACAATAAAATATATATGCATACTTGAAATAAATATTTCTATAAAATTTAAAACAATATTTGCATGAATGATTTAAATATATGTCAAGAGAAAACAATTTACAATTTTTTTTTTTTAGAGTTTTGTATAAATACCTTGATTTTACATCTTCAGCCACACATAAATGCATAACTACATGTTGATTTGCTATGAAAAATTTCTCTATGAGATATTTTTTTTAAATTTTGAATAATGGTGATGCTTCAAGTTACCTAGGATTAAATCAGGCTCACTTTAGTATTTTAATTCGGACAGCAAAAAGAATTTAGTAATGTTTTGGAATCATGTATAGTGTTTAACAAGCAGAAATTCGATTTGATTTCTTCAATCCATAGGTTGACAACATTTAGAATTTGCTCCATTTTTAGAAAATTTTAGGCCAATCTTTCCTTTATGAAGAAAAGATTGCTATTAGAATGGATTCTTACATTTATAATTTATAAAAACAAACTGCTTTATTTCTTTCACAAGCTAAAAAATCTATAGCTTTTGCTTATGTAAAACCTTAATACTGTTTTTACCAGACTATCTAGATTTCTAAAATTTTATTACGTGTAATAATTTATATATTTATTTAATACAAATATTAAAAAATGTTTTTTTAATTAATAAAATAAAAACTATTGTTTGTAGCTAATCTAGAATAATTATTAGATTTAATTGAAAAAAAGAAATATCAAAATAGTCTTGTGTTGGTCTACCTAATTTCTTTAATGAACAATATTTCTGTAGTGTAATTTTGACTATACTACTCTAATGCGAGGTAGAGACTGACATTTATCTGCTTCTAACACCTTATGAATTGTAACCATAAACATGTGACCAAAGATATGAAAAAGATGTATAATCTCCAAGTTTATTGCATGCTGAACCATTACACATCAGTTAATACTAAATAACTATTATATATATATATCTTTATTATTTTCCAATATATATAGAAAGCCCATTACAATTGATGTGTCAAAACATTGTCACAAACCACTTAATAGAAGTATTAATTTTTATTAGTCATTCATTAGACTAAAAGTCATCGACAGAATGAACATTTCTGCTCGTTAAATTTCACTACCCTACTCCCATGTAAGGTAGGGACTGGTTTCTGTTTGCTTTTAACACTTTATGGAAGGATGTAATCATAAACATACGGCCAAAGATGTATTATCTCCAAGATACATGTTTTGTAGTGGACTAGTATTTATCAAAAGGCCAGATCACAATCTCTTGCATATATCTATCATTGTTCAGTATATATAGATAGCCAATTATTACAATTTAATTTTTACATGTCAAATTACTGCCCTCACGATGTTGACACATTTTGAGGTTAGTTTAAAGTTGCCACATCAATTAAAATAGTCATTGGCTACATCTACTGAGCAATGATAATCATATGTGAGAGATGGTGTTCTGGGCCATCTTGGAAATCATACATGTCTGGCCATATGTTTATGATTATACTCTTTCACAAGATGCTATAAACAGATAGAAACCAGTCACTATCTCCCTGGAGAGTAGGTGAAGTGAAAATTATACTACAAGTATATTTATTAATTGGATATTCTTTAGTTTAATAAATGACTAATAATAATTATAAAGTTATTTTTAATTTACTCTTAATATTAAGCTATTCCAAAAAATTCTTTTACTTCAATTTTTTGATTTAATTATCTTAATGAACATTCATATCTGTTATATCTGCAAGTATGACTGTGCGGTCAGCAAATAACTATGTTCAATTCCCACGATGTTCTCTTGCAATGAATGCTCTGCTGTGGATGCTCTTCAATGAATGGTCTGCAACGAATGCTCTGAATACACTCTATATTCTCTGCAATGGATGCTCTTCAACAAATGGTCTGCAACGAATGCTCTGCCACGGATGCTCTCCAAATGAAATGGTCTGCAACGAATGCTCTCCAATGAATGGTCTGCAAACGGATGCTCTCCAACGTGGTCTGCAACAAGTCTATTTCTACAGTTCGCTAAAGTTCAATTCCCATGATGTTCTTTCAGGCTGGCTGCTACAAAAACAGTTCACAATGGGCATACCTCCACCCCAGTCCAGTTTAGCTGTACACGAACTCTTTGTAGTAAGCACTGCGACTGACCTTAAGCTCCTTACAGCTTCCGTTTCTGCAACAGTCTACTTCACTTGAAAACTTCTGGAAACTCAACTCTATTCAGCTGCTATCCAGACAGTTTCCTCAGGCTATGGTCTCCTTCAGCTATATCCATGAACTACATTTCCAATGGCACTGAAATTGAACAGTAACTCTACTGTAGATGCACTCAATACTGTTTGCTACTCACTACTGCGTGGTTCTTACCCAGTCTTTTTATCACTTTCTGATAACTGCAAGAATCAATCAATACACTGTCCAATAAGGTAATGTCTCTTATCTAGAAATATTTGCAATCAGCAAATATTTCTTGGAATTGTCGATCGCCATTACGTCAGTGCCTTAATTAAATTCCCCAGTTATCAGAGCGTGATCTAAAAACAACCTCTCGAATAAATTCTAGTTTTTTCTGGAGTGCACAAACACGTCTGCCATTTTTACAAAACACTACATTATCAATTAAATGAATCTTAAACCCTACAAAGTAAAAGAAAAAATAGTTTTAATTTAAATATTTAGTAAACAAAAAATGAAGTGTATTTTTATATTATTAATACTGAATGAATATAATTACGCTTATGTTTTTTTTCTTAAATTATTATTTATGAAAATACATATTTAAATGTATATTAAACCTATTTGTTAATGTTTTTAAACTATTAATTTTTAAGCAGTTTTTATGTGCTTTGATTCTATATTTACAACTACTCTAAACTACTATTCATGCCTATTCTATGCCTTGGCAATGAAACACTATTTTAACATATAGTTGTTAATCTGATATCCTGTCTACATAGATATGATGGTTTAATTATCCAATGGTGCAAAGTGTTAGAATATTTTGAATTTCAAAATATTAGACTCAAAAAATACAGAATCAATGCTTAAATGTATTAATTGTGGTTTTGAAAGCAAGAGTCAGAAACTGATAGCACTATACTATTAGATGTCCAATGATTATTCAAAGTTATACATGATTATGAATTATTGTTGAAGCTATGCTTGAAGAATTCCAGTAATAAATTGTATTAAAAAAGAAAATAGTAGGAATCGAATTATATTTTTTTGTGAATCTAAATTTATTTTACATCAGCAAAATTTGTCTACAGTATTCTTCAACTAAAGAATGGTCTTAATACTTAATGTTTTTGCTTACTAATCTCTTTATTTATCATAGATATGATTCTTAACACTTTTTGTGTAAGTATAAGAATTGAAAGTACATTAATATTACACTTTCTAAGATTTGATCTATGACTTCATTATTGAATAGTTGATATTCAAGATATCCACAGTATGCACCAGTGAAATGGTGAGTTTCTCCCTTAATTTATTATTCATGCAAATACATATTTAAATGTATATTAAACCTATTTGTTAATGTTTTTAAATTACTAATGGTTGTCGTCGATTACCCGCCAGACACCGCCTGATGGCATTCTATCTAGGTAAAAGCACATTTAAATGCCATTTACTAGGCATACCTGTTAGTAGGCCTACATATATATGCTGTCAGTAATATTATATCATAACATATAGTTTTTGAGTTATTTTTTTCACAACCACTGTCTTTTGCAAAAAAAGTCACTCTTGGACACCATCAATGTGCTTAACAGTTGCTACAAAACTCTCGCAATTAACATTTACAGTATTTGTGTTTGCAGAGTGGGTATGGTGTTAAAGAGCTACAAAAGGTACATATTTAAGTGCAAGTTACCTGCCTGTCAATGTAGCTGTTCTCTTCAAAATGGTAGCTTTTTTGAAGGGTCGAGAATTTCTTTGGTCAAAGTGTTGCAAGTCATCTATTACTGGGCTTGTGATGATTTGACAGTACAACATGCCCATGAGGAGACAATGCAAATTTGCAGAGATGTCATTATCTCTTGGAAAGCCGGACTGCACGAACTGTGCCGAGAGTCTGCTGTGTCATCCCTGTATTCAAATAGGTGGGCCAAATCTGATGGTGGAGGTGGATGAGACATTGTTTACATGTCAGAAGAACCACCAGGGTAGGATACTCCCACAGCAATGGCTATTTGGGGATATCTGCCATGAGATGGAATGCTTTGCCATGGCCGTCGCCTCCCCCTCTGCAGCCAATCTGGTGAAAGCACTCTGCGACAATATTAAATGTGGCTCCATTGTTATATCAGACTGCTGGAAAGGTTATCCAACATCACAGCTGGAGAGCGCCAGTTTCCACCATCTCTGAGTAAACCACTGCTACAATTTTGTTGACCCCACAACAGGCATGCACACCCAGAATATAGAGCACCTGTGGGGTTTATTCAAGTGGAAAAATAAGAGGCAGGGTGGCACAGCCAGAAAAGATATTGACAATTACCTGGCAGTTTCTGTGGCACCACATGCACAGGGGAGAAGGCTTATTCATGTCTATCTTAAAAGAAAAAAGCATAAGGCAAGAGCCAGCAGCTGTAGTAACATTCTCATCAGGAGAGTGTTCCAGTTGTTGCTAAAGTATATCTTTTGAATGTGATTATTCTAATTGTATGCAATAGTTATATTTTGTGTTTGTTTATTAAAACATTTTTCAGTCAAAAGCATTTGTATTATTTCTTGAAATATTGATGAGTAAAATGGTTTTCGTTTGTTGACTAAATAAATGTTTCAGCTAAGTTATAACAAATGTAAAATCATTTTCTGGTTCATAGTTAATTAAAAATCTATCGATATAGTTAAAAAAGGGGAGGAAAATCCAATTACAGATTTTTTTTATTAAAAAAAAGGTTACTTTTATTTCAAACAAGTAAAATTAAAAACAGATTTCCAGAAAAAGGTTATTTTTAGTTAAAAAATATCAAATTAAAAACACATTTTTAAAAAAACTTATTTTTAGTTAAAAGAAATAAAATTAAAAACAGATTTTTTAAAAAAGATTCCTTTCATTTAAAAAAAAACATTTCTATTGAATCGCACACCATAAGAAAGAAGTTAGGCTAGAAAATGTTAGATTGAATCGCAAGCTAGGAAATGTTATATTGAATCATAAAATTAAAAACATTTTTTTTTAAAAAAAGGTTACTTTTATTTTAATAAAAAAAGGTTATATAGAATTATGCTAGAATATGTTAGAAGAATGAATCGCTACTTTTATTTTAATAAAAAAAGGTTATATACAATTACGCTAGAATATGTTAGATTGAATCATTTTTGTTTAGCAACAATGCCATCAAGTGGGATATGGTGGCTAATCGATGACTACCTTACTAATTTTTAAGCAGTTTTCATATGCTTTGATTCTGTACTTATAATTATTCTAAATCACTAGTCTTGCGTACTCTATGCCTTAGCAATGAAACACTATTTCAACATATAGTTATTAATCTGATATCCTGTCTACATAGATATGATGGTTAATTATCCGATGGTTCAAAGTGTTAGGGTATTTTGAATTTCAAAATATTAGGCTGAAAAATACAGGATCAATGCTTAAATGTATTAGTTGTGGTTTTGAAAGCAAAAGTCAGAAACTGATAGGACTATACCACAAGATGTCCAATGATTATTTAAACTTATACATGATTATGAATTATTGTTGAAGCGATGCTTGAACAATTCCAATAATAAATTGTATTAAAAAAGAAAATAGTAGGAATCGCATTATATTTTTTTGTGAATCTAAATTTATTTTACAATTGCAAAATTTGTCTACAGTATTCCTCAAATAAAGAATGGCCTTAATACTTAATGTTTATGCTTACTAACCTCTTTATTAATCATAGGTATGATTCTAAACACTTTATGTAAGTATAAAAATTGAAAGTGCATTAATATTACACTTTCTAAGATTTTATCTATGACCTTTCATTAATAAATAGTTGATATTCAAGATATCCACAGTATGCACCAGTGAAATGGTGACAGCTCTCTAAACTGTCAGCAAAAGCAGCTCTAAGTCAGTTTATGTGTTATATGGTAACATAGTCTTAGCTATACAGGACAGAAATTAAGATGCTAGCATGTGAATCAAATTGTGACATGCAATATGTTACTCACATGAACATTAAATTTTGTATTTGCTAAACTCCTAAAATATTTGAAATGATTTACATTATGAATGTGAATGCATGTGTGCTACGTCAAGGTTTTGCAATATATGCCAGGGACAACACAGAAGGTGATCCATTGAAGTTTTAATTACAGATATTTCCTGTTGGATCATCTCATGTTTTAATGCTTTAAAATATTCATAAGTAAGTAAAATATGTTCCTACATAATATGCAGAGATGTTTCCCAAGTTTACTGTCTAAAAGGTGAGTTTAATATATAACGATTTAATATAAATCAAAAAATAATGAGAAATTTATATATGTATCTACTTTTACAGTTTGGCAACAGTTATTATGTTTGCATTTGCTAATATAATGGCCACACAAAACTACATACAATACGAATTTAAACCACAATTTAATTTTCTGTCATGATTGTAAATATTAAAAAACCACAATCTTTTTTTTCAAGAAAACTGAATGATGAAATTGAAGGTTTTATTAAAAAGATCACCATTTGGGAGAATAGAGTGGAAAATGATTCATTGAAAATGTTTTTAACTATCGACAATTTTATAAATGAAAAAAATAATTGTAATACTTTAATTGCCAAAATTATTATAGATCACTTAAAAATCCTAGAAACACAGTTTTGCAAATACTTTATATGGATTTTTAGATTTCAAAAATTATATTGGATTCAAAAACCTTTTTTGATTGACATTAATGAGATTAATCACCTGCCTTTTGCTGAGTTATCGAGTGACCCAAATTTAAAACTTGACTTTCCACAAAAATCCTTGACTGAATTTTGGATCAGAGCTAGGAATGAATTTCCCATAATTTCTGAAATGGCAATAAATGTTCTGCCATTTAGCACCACATAATTATGTGAAATGACATTTTTAGCATTAATGTATATTAAATCCAAATATCATTCAATGCTGAAAAATGTTGAAGATGCTTTACATCCAGCAGTATCAAATATTTCACCAAGATTTAATTTTTTATGCAGCAAAAAACAGGTATATCCGTCTGATTAAAATGTGATTTTCTTTCATTAATTTTTATATACTTAGAACAAATCCTAAAACTACTTATTTTTATATGTATATTGCTTACCCAAGAATATTTTATATTTAATATCTGCGGTCATGAAAAAATCTCAATGATAAAAAGTGGTCATAAATGGAAAAAGTTTAAGAAGCATTGGGCTAATAGAACTGTACCAATAAACCTATAGTTAGTGGATAGGGTAATCTTATTAACTATGGTAAATCATTTCATAAACTATTTAAAAATCTGTACTACCACAAATTCTATCAGGCTCTTATGGATGTAAGTGACTAAACACTATATAAGTAACATCTGCATTACATTATTTATGAATGAACAAATACATCTGAGCTAGAAATATGAATGTGCATCTAACACATCCCATTGTTAAATGTATTAAGTAAGAGCGACTGGCAGTCACAAATGGTATCATCCAAGACATATAAAACAAAGCATAAAATATACAGTAAGAATGCCCATCTATTGCATATTACAATCACATATGGTATCACAATCACTTATGATATAAATCAAGTATACAAACAAATCTCATATATGACAATATTAATACACTACCTTATCCTTCCTCAATTTTAAAGGATAGATTGCTCAAAACTAAACCATTGAATGATAATAAAAACAATCATCATTTATTCTGTCTATGCATCTGGTTTTGTTCCATATTGAGGGTTCATCAAGCTATGATTAAATTACTATTTTGACAATGTTTTCTATTTATGAGTAGTGAAAAGATTGGTTTTAAAATACTAAGTCTGGAAGCATGGTCAAGGATTGCCGTAACAAGCAAATTGCTTTATAAAAAATTAAAACAGGCAAAACTCACTATACGTATTGCCACACACAGCAAGCTAGAGTAATCAATGGATGCCAGAAGGTTTGTGCATAAAATCCCCATCTAGTGCGTACTCATCCAATATCCCCGACTAGTTTGTGGTAATATGTATAGTGAATTTTGCTTGTTTTAACAACAGTTATAAGCAAGCATAGGAAATGGTGATCATGTGATGTTTATAAAAAAATTAACTGTTATTTAGATTTACTGAATGAATTGTAGCATTAAATAAAACAAAATAGCAATCCTCTTATATACTAATTTATAAACAAATTTACTCTTTCACAAAATCAACAATAGCATTAATTTATAAAATACTTTCAGGATAAAAGAAATAAATACATAATGTTAGTACTACACATTTATAATATATTTTTAAAGTTCATACCCATTTCTTTGCATCACTAAAATTTTGAGCTTGAACTTCAGATATTGGTATATTTTAGCAGACTTCATTTGATGAATCATATGTCAGCAGTAGCTTTAATCATATTGGTTTTAATTCAACGGGAAGCATTAAATTGTATTTTAGTTGTTGGTGTCTGATTTCTTTCAAGGCAGTAAACATTTGAAGTTTAGCATGTAATGAACACAATGCTTTTGAAGATGTTTCTATGTTAGCAGATGACTCCTTTTTGTACTTCACCGTGGACTTTTGGTCTGCACTCTGCCAGCAGCTCAAAGTGAAGCAGATGTCAGCTTCTCTATTTTTGCATATTTTAAGACCAAGCAAATAAATATAATGGAATCACAATAAAATAACCACCAGCTTCATAAACTTCAATCAAAGCTATTCAGCAGTAATAATCATCACAATGATTTATGACAATTACTTAGAGTTTCTAGAATTGGCTTCTCAGCAAAATTGGATCAGTTGTTGATGATTTTAATCCATTGATCTATTGGTGGGAGATAACTCCTAAACTTCATTATAATTCACAGCTCATTTGTCCAATCACAATATTTAAAAAAAATTTATTTTTGAAAGTAATTACAATTGTTAATAAAAAACACATTTTGTTTTAACAAACTGTTAAAATAAACTTATAATTAATAATACCATAATATTTGTCTGTGGATATATATATTGTGACAGAATGGGTTCAAACCCAGTCACAAATAATATTACTAATCAGTATTTAAACATGTAGATATATAATATTTAATTTTTATTATGTGGAGGTGGTTACAAATACACAAACAGGGGAGGGACTCTGTCATTTTGAAATGATATATATATGTGTGTGTGACAAATGTGTGTATGAATGGATTAAGTAGTTGAAAAGAGAATCGACATTTTTGTTTCACGTTTAAAAAAGTAGAGGTTTCCTGCAAAAATGAGATTTCACTTTCTTTTATGTACAATAAAAGCTATGATAAAAGTTTTCACATGTCAACTGGATCTAGTTGACCAACATTGGAAACAGAAAGTGAAATAAAAAAGAAACTTCTGGAATAAATGGAGGGGGCTATAAAAGAGTCACCCTCAATGCATTTTGTCTTACCTTTGCAGAGTTACACCCATGAACAGTAAATCCAGAATATTAAAAGTTTTAATATTTTTCTTACGTAATGGCGGATCCAAAAGAAATGTTGGTGAGAACATACCGTATCGAATTCAAACCCCTATTTCCAACCAACTGTAGCTGCCTCACCCAATAACATCAAGATGCCTTGGAATAAAATATAATTCCCAACATGAAACCAAGCTGAACCTCATCACCCAATGGACATGAAGATCGGGAACCTTCACATTGAATTACCTCTTAATAACTGTGATGAACGGAACTCTTTAAAATAAATAAATCTGCTTCCACTAATTCCCCGCAGAACTCGGGTAAAGAACTTTAAGTACTGATTTTTTCTTTCCTTTATAAAAAGGAAATTATTACCATCTAATTAAGTGAATGTGACAATCTAAGTTAATCTAATGAAATTTTCTTAGTTCTATTTAATTGTGGGCATAAATAACATAATTATTGTCGGAGGTCACATGAAATAAACGTTTCTTAGTATCGACCTTCACTACTTGATTATGTGTGATAAATCTATTGGAAAGAATGATGTATGCATGCATATATAAAAATTACAGAGTAGTAATTTTTACATTTTTTATAATATTAAATACAGAATGAAAAGTAGAGTGTTGAATTATTTATCTAAAAGATCAAAGAATAATAGTGATCTTTATAAGTCTTTAGTAAAACTGAGTTGATAATGAAACTCAAAATAAATCTTTTGTGATATCTATTTGTAGATCCATTTATTTATTTATTTTTGTGTGTTTAAAGAGAATTCTTAACCCCATTCATAGCTACTTCCGGCTGTGATGCCACCCGACCATGAGACTGAGCTAGCTGATGGTCAAAACCCCTCTCACATTACATAAGATAGTGATCTTGTTGGTAATATATTCACTTCATGTAATTCTTATATTCGTATAAGATTGGAACCTGGAGTCTTTCAGATGACCATAAATATGCGTTGGGAATATATTACAAGTATGAGAACGAATCCAGAAGTTTTAAATAACAATATTTTAAATCAAAACCATTTTAATTAAATATAAATACATAGGCATGTATGTTTGCTATATCGTAGATATATAGTCGGTAGTGTACTCTATCTACTGAGAGGTATGGGTTTGTTATAATGGTGTCCCAACTAAAAAGTTCCAAAGAGAGGTAGAGGGGAAAGTTAAGAAATTTCAGAAATATGTTAATAAAGTGATATTTGTTTATATTACTATGGGAAAAACATTTATATATTTTTAAATAGATAATTCTGATGTGAATCACTGTTAATAGATTAAAGTACATTTGTTTTGTATATATATCACTCGAATCAGTTCAAATAAATTAAAATACATTGTTTTTTTTTAAAAAAATCCATTAACAAAGTGATATATTAACTATATTAGTATGGGAAAAACGTTTATACATTTTTAAATAGATGGTTCAAACACGAATCACTTTAGATAGATTAAAGTACATTTGTTTTGCATATATATATATATATATCGCTCAAATCATTTTAAATAAAGAAAATGCAATAGGCCAAGAATAGGTAATCTGTGGTTTTTGTTGGTCGATTGGGGAGGTTTCAATAATTAAATAGATAAAGAAACTATAGTAGAGGCTGACAATAGAGCAGTGCAGGATGTTGGAGTTGGGGAAGGGAGTCCAAGATGTCCAACTGGAAATAGAAAACCCAAAGAAATAAACGAAATAATAGATAAGAGTGAGAGAGATGGAGAAGGAAGGAAATGAGATGTTTAAAATACAGATATTCAAATGGAAAAGGGGGGAAATCCTGGGAACATCTAAAAAGTGTAAAAAGATACTTTTACAGATATAAGATGGGGGAACATGATAAAATAAGTGGCCCACAGCCACCTGCAAGAGCACACCTGGGATTGGTGGGGGTCACTCATGATGAAACAAAGATGTTTGGAGAGTATGAAAGGGCTATAAACAAAATATTCTGGAGTGAGGAATGGATCAAAGCCCATATCATCCAGAAAAGGTTTCAGGAGGAAGGGGAAAAAACATATGCCCAGTTCTTCAGATGTCAGGTGGCACAACTGAGGGAATTGGAGGCATGCAATTTTTTAGAAAAACACATTTTAAGAATTTGTATGCAGAAATCTGCCAAGTAAAGTAATGATAAGCATAGGGAATACATCAAGGGAAAATGTAAAGGAGGTTGATAGAGCATTAGCACAATTAGAGATCAGCAAACAGTGGCAGAAGGAAATGAAAGAGAAAAACTGGGACCGGAAAAGGGAAGAGAGGTGTATGGGAAACCTGATATGTTCTGATAAAAAATGTATTCCAAAATATGCAAGTGTGGGCTGTCCAAAAATCAAAATAGAGATTGCTGGGAGGCAGGCTGAGGCACTGGTGGATTCTGGCAGCCAAATCTGTGATGTCTGAAAATTGTATACACAAATCATCGGCTGTCAGACCAACATACGAACCCTATCTATTAAACCAATCCAAATCAGGATGGCAAATAATAAAATGGCTAGGGTTGAACCCAAGCAGGTATGGATGAATCTTCATATCAATGGAGAACCATTTCCTCACATCTTTCTAATTATGAAAGATCTGATACATGACATTGATAGGAACAGATTTCTTGAAATGGTATCGATGTGCAATAGATTTTAAAACCAGTCGGTTCACATGTGAAGGGGAAGCCACCCAGTTTACCACAGCACAGTTATGTCAATCAACAGGAGTAATACAGACAGAAGAGAAAGAGGCTGAGATTGAAGAGAAAATCCAAGAGATAATCAGGGTGAACAAAGAGGAGGCTTTCAGGCAGACATTATATCAGTACCATAAAGTATTTTCAGAAATATCTGGCATAATACCGGGTTTTGAATAACGCATCAAACTGAGGCAGGAGCAGCTGTTGCAATCACACTCATATCCCTTGCCATACCAATATAGGGAGGAGGTAACAAAACAAGTAAACCAGATGGTAGAATGGGGAATAATATCTAAATGTTCATCACCATATTGTAACTCTCTAGTGGTGGTTAAGAAGAGTGGGGCCATTAGATTGTCTGGATGCAAGACAATTGAACCGGACAAAATTCCAGACCGTAATAGTTCACCTCCGATACATGAGTTATTGGGAGAATTCAAGGGTAAAGGGGTATTCCCAACATTTGACCTGACAGCCAGTTACTGGAAGATCCAGCTCCACCCAGAGGACCGGCAATATACAGCCTTTCGGTATGAAGGATACTCATACCAATTTAACAGAATGCCATTTGGGATCATAAATAGTGGGGTGGGATTGTTAAGGTGCCTGGACCAAGTGTTGGTGGATGAAATCAAGAAATGCATAACTATGTATGTTGATGTATTGATAGCCTCATCTAGTATTGAGGAGCATCAAAAAGATGTTGAGATGTTTCTTCGGGAATGTCAGAAGGGCATCAAAATCAATTTTAAAAAAGTACCATGATGAAAGATGAAGTGACATTCTTGGTTCACTTGGTGGGAGCTTGAAGGATGAAACCACATCTGGACAAAGTATCAGCCATCAAGGAGTTTCCTAAACCAAAATCTCGAAAGCAGATCCGTGTCATTCTTGGGTCTTTGTAACTTCAACAACAGGTTCCATGAATGACTGGCTGAATGGACAGAACCTTTGGTTAGATTATTGAGAAAAGGTATACCCTGGAAATGGGACCAAGGAAAGGAGAGGGCTCTTGAAGACATAAAGAAGGATTTACTAGACAAGTTATGCTTTCTTTTCCGGATTTTACCAAACCATTTGTGGTACAAACAGATAGCAGTGGGTATGGTTTGGGGGCTACAGTGTCCCAAATACAAGAGAAAAATCAAGTGGGAGTGCTGTATTTCATCAGCAGATTACTAAAAAGGCCCAAATTAAATTACGCCACTACAGAAAAGGAAGCGCTGGCAACCATCTGGGCATTTCCAGAAGTTTCATCAATTTTTGTTAGGGTCAGAAGTCATCACAAAGACTGATCATAAGAGCCTGGAATTTATAAATCGTAGCTACCTTACCAACAGCCAGCTGATCCATTGGAGCTTGCTGTTGCAGGAATATAAGTATATGGTTCAATATTGTAAGGACCAGAGAATATTGTAGCTGATACTTTGAGTCAGAATTCATCTGGTCATTGTTCTGACTATCTGGGTGTGGAGAACTTCTATATTGCCAATATGGATATAGGAAAAAACAAGAAGGTAGAAGAGGACCTGGCTCATTTGGAAGATTGGCAGCAATGGTTTATGATCAGTTA
>JAQFVV010005241.1:0-23789 GCA_028023455.1 Epiperipatus broadwayi | reverse complement strand
GTGATCTGTAACAACTTTTGCAATTAAAGTTTCTACAATTATTTTTTTCAATCATAAAATTTTCAATAGTCAGAAAACATTTCCAAGGAATCATTTTCTAACCCTATTTTTCCAAATGTTGATCTTTTTATTAAAACCTTCAATTTTATTATTCAGTAAAAATATTGCTATTTTTTCCTTGAAAAGACTAAGTTAAGATCATTTAGCTTCCCAAAAATATCAGACAATAGCACAGCTTTGATAGTTATAAGTCATTTTGAAAAAGAGCAGCAAGATCAGATTTTTGTTCGGCTAAAAAATACAATAATTTCTTTTTTTAATAAAAATAATCTTTTTAAACTTCATCCTCTTGACATCTGTCTTACTTCTGCCTGTAATAATAAAGTTTTGTATTCGGAGTCCATGTCTTTACAAAGATTTGAATATAGATGGCTAGTAAAGAGCATGGCTTTTAATAAAGTTTATAAATTTGACAGCATTCTGAAGCACATCATTCAATTCCGTTACTAATTTTTTTGCTACGAGGGCCTCTTTATGGATCAGGCAGTATGTAAAAGTTACATGATTATTATCAGAAGCTTTAACAAATGATTTAAAACCAATATTTTCACCAGTCATTGCTTTTGCACCATCCGTGCATACTCTAAAGCAATTTTTCCATTCTAAACCTTGTTTTAAAAAATTTGTCTACTTTCTTATATATGTCTTTCTCACTTGTATTTTCTTTCAAAGAATGATAAAATAACATAATTCTTTCCTCAATGTTTTCTTTTATAAATGTATCTGACATATACTAATAATTGAGCTATTTTTGAAATATCAGTT
Source organism: Epiperipatus broadwayi (assembly GCA_028023455.1). NCBI lineage: Eukaryota > Metazoa > Onychophora > Udeonychophora > Euonychophora > Peripatidae > Epiperipatus > Epiperipatus broadwayi. The sequence goes on along the minus strand of JAQFVV010005241.1, from coordinate 22,964 downwards.
GTTTTGTCCAACTAAATTATAAATATTGGGTTCTTTTAAGTTGCTCAAATTGGTCATTGCTAATTTACAAAAATTCTATTAGTGACAATGTCATTTGACAAAAGGAATTTTTGAATTTTGTTACCATATTTACTTCCATGAAGTATTTCTATCATTTTACTAGCAGCAAGTAATATAAGATCTTCTTCAATGGTGTATGGCTTTTTATTTTTAGCAGTCAGATATGAAACTTCATATGATACAAGTAAATATTTTTCATTAACAGTTATAAATTTCCCAAAATATTGTTTTTCTTTATTTGAAGTTTTTAAGTCATTTGAAATAATTTTTTTGGTTTATTGACATATGAAGGATGCTTGGATTCAAAATGCCTTTTTAATTTTGATGGTTTCATATTCTCCATAGACAAAACATTATTGCAAATTAAACAAAGAGATAGTTCATTACCATTACAGTTGTTGAAAGTAAAGCCAAATTGGAGAAATGTCTCATTATATTTTCTTTTCTGCATTTTAGATGCCTCTTTCTGATTATGAGATCCTGCTTGAGGACATCTTTGTAGCATTGCCATCTGCACATTTACCTTTGGTACTCAAGTTCACCCATTTATCCATGGGTAAAACGTATTTTTATCCTAAAATAATGACACCAAGTGTGCAGCCATGTTTTTTGTTTGATTATATAAAGCATAATTACTCCTGGATGTTTTATTTTTTTAATATCCATGTATGTTTTATTTTTTAATATTTAAAAAATATCAATAAGTCAATTATAAATTACCTGTTAAGTTTAAAAAATAGAAATATATTTTTACTTGTTAATAAATAAATGAAATAAGTTTCAAATATAAAATAAAATTTTGTAATAACTAATAGGATAATAAATATTGAATAAAAAAGTGAGAAAAAAAGTATACAAGCATTTTTATATATAAAAAATAAGATCTTTCATAATATTTATTCAAATAAATATTAACCTTAGTTGAGTAAAACAGTAAAATACAATATAGTATTGTTCTTGTGATGTAGACACTTGTTGAAATGAAACCGAAACAAATAACTTGATCTGAAATGCATATATATAATCACAGTAATGCCAACCTTATTCTCATCATTGCAGCATATATTTTAATTCTGAAATTGCAATGCAAGACCACTATTATGATGCATATAGTGTTATTTTTCAATATTTAAATATAATTTACAGTTCAACTTGGCCATCATTACGATTTCATAATTGTGCTGTACAGAAAATGTAATATATTAAATTAAAGATAACAAAGAAATTGTGACTAATATTTTTTTTAAATTCATGTATCTGAATTAAATTTTCATGACCTCAACTGTTTGCTTCATGACCCCATTTGGGGATCATGATCCACAGTTTAAGAAATGCTGCTTTAAATTGATTTGAATTTTTTTTATTATATGCATATATGTGTTACTGGCAATAATAAACATAAAAAAAAAAACACAGATGTATGCACAGCTAAGCATTTTAAAATTAATTTGTGAGAATGATTTAACATAACACAATCCAATGCTTTGTGGATAAACAACTCGACATACATATAGTCCAACAAAATATATATCAATAAAATACATCTTTACTGAAGATAATAATCAAATAAAATAATAAATAAAATAAAAATTATACCATCTGGCATTTTTTAAATTTCTTCATCAGAAGGTGGGACTTCTCAGTGTGCTGCAAAAATGGACAACAGGCAATGAGAATTTCTTCATTTCACAGGATGTAGGCATTTAGATGTTCATCATCACCAGATAGTATTAGTGGCTTCTGTAGCAGCAGCATAGAAGGAAACAGGCTGGTATACTGTCATGGGGAGTCTACTCAACTTTGTCATACTTACTTTAAACATTTTCATTTTGTCTTAAGATTTCTACTAATTTTCTTTTCTTTAAAACAACTTTTCTGATTTTGAGCTTTTTAACATTTGGTGCCATATTTTTGCTATGCCAACTACATTAGATCAGGCCATGTTGGGTGCCAATACTTTCTGTATTGGTTGATGCCTACCCTACAGATTCTTACTATAGACACAGAGTTGGACATGAGAGTTACTGTCACATATAAGAGTATGGCATCTTGATAAACTTAATAATAAACTCTAAACTTAATGACTTAAAGTTAACTAAGGGTGAATTTTTTTAAATGAGGAGATCAAACCAAAGCTGTTTATATTTCCTGGTTTTCTCCCTTACCTAAATTTTATTGTCATGCTTATGAATATCAGGATATTGCTTATCATATACCTTTGGAAAACAGGTTCAGTCTGGCCTTTACACACTACTTTCAGAAGAGTAACCCTCCTGAAAAGGATATACAACTACCAACAAAACATATAACACAAATAAGTCAAGAAAAGATATTAATGTGGCAATAAACTTTTAATAACCTGATAAAGTTATATCCCATGGACTTATCTCAATCATCTCTTTATTTCAGGTAATGGATGGATTATACTATGATTAAAAAATGTATATAGTTTTGTTGGAGAGAGAAGGGAAATAAAAAATAATTTAAAACAAAAACAAATATTTATTTCCCCAAATAAACAAAAAACCATTTATATATATGAAACCCCAGCATTATGATATGAGAAGAAAAACTAAGAATAATGTTGGTTCACTTTACATATGGAACTCCCCCCCCCCCCCCATTTTTATCTAAATACCCTGAATGGAAGTGGTCTGAGTTTATACCACACACACACATATTAAGCATTTTTTTTTTTGATAATATTGAAAAAATAGGGTATACTTCTATGTCTATCTGCAACACCTCTCAACTAAACATTCTGTGTGTGTTTGTATACAAATAAAATGCACATTGGAAACAAAAGCAAAATTCTATACTTTAGAAATCACTTTAAATTTCTTTTTATTATATACATATATATCTTACTGGCAATAATAATCATAAAAGAAAACACATACACATACATATGTACATCTATGCACTTTAAAATTAATGTGAAAGGATGATTTAACTTAAAACAATACAATCCTTTGTGTATTGTCAGTTCGACATACATGTAGTGCAACAAAATATATATTCAATAAAATTTATCTTTACTAAAGCATATAGACAATAATCAAATAACATAATAAATTAATACAAAAATACCATCTGGCATTTTCAGATTTCTTCATCCGGACAGTGAGGCTTCTGAATGCACTACAAAACTGAATAACATGGCAGTGATGATTTCTCTTCACTTCAGCAGGACATAGGCATTTACATGCTCATCATCATCAGCTGGTGTTAGTGGCTACATGGTAGTGGCATAGAAGTCAGGCTGGTGCACTGATGTGGGAAGTCTGCTCCACCTTTATCCTACTGACTACTTTAGATATTTCAAGGTTTCTACTAATATTTTTCTATTCTTTAGTACAGTATCAGCAAACTGCTACTTATTTGTATATCTTTTGTGGGATTTTCATTTGAAGCCATGTTCAGCTCTGTTTCCTTTTTTATTAGTTTCTATAATGTCAGACAATCAGCATCTTTTTCTCAAGTACAGCTTTAATAAAATAGCCTCTGCAGTCCACAATAACCAAACATCATCAGTCAGATGGTCTTTTTAGACCCATGGTCAAATATTTCATCAGCAGCAGGGACCAGCACAGCAGACTAAAAGAATGCAGATTCATAGCAGACCAAAACAACAAGAGAAACGATCTATCCCTCTAGCTAGCACCTGTTGAACACTTTATACAGCACACTCATTATACTATTAATTTGAGTATCCCCTGTTACTATTGTGTCAATCAATTCTAAATTTATAACTAATTGCAAAAATGCAAATAACTTTTTTACACCTGAATATTTCTTATCTCTTATATTAACCTTTAATTTTTATCTTTAGTTTTCATTCAGACCACCTTAGTTGATTAAGGAGTTCATTTACATCAATTTTTCATTTTAACACAAAAGGAGAGTTTTTTCACTTTTCCCTTATAAAAGATCAAAACTAAAAAACAAATCTAAAATGAAATCACCAGATTTTCTCTGCCTATATTGGCATCTAATTACTTTACATTTTCTTGTTTTTAAAAATAAAACACAAAGGATGATCATTTCAAATCTATTAGTAAAATTAACATTTGGACAAACAATAATAAACTGCTCTTGCCTTCAAAATATCTGACAAATGTAACAAAAGTAGATGTGTTGGACCATTTACAATTATTTTTAATTATCACATATATATATATATATATATATATATATATATATATATATATATATATATATATATATATATATATATATATATATATATATATAAAAATACAATACCCATTATAAAATATATATAAATAAATAAAAAATTAATGGTAAATGCAATATTATAGTCTAAATTCTTTTGTAGCACTTTTGATTATGTGGTAATCCTCATGAGCTTTAACTGAATTTCTAATTTTTTAAATTTAATGTTACGTATATTTCCATAAGCTGTGTATGGCTATATTTGCAACTTGCCTATTAATAAAATTTTAAATATTGAACTCTTTGCTAATGAACTTTTAAAGGTTAGTTATGATAAAAACCAAATCTTGCATACAGTAAATTTATTTAATAATAATAAAAGTGTTTGCAGTGTTACTTTAGATAATAAAAAAATGGATATCTATGCCATTTATAAATAACATGCAATCTAAATTAATTACGAATATATTTAAAGAAAAGTATAATATTTCATTTTGTGTTCTTCCAAATGTTAATTGATTAATTAATAATTCTAAGAGTATAATTCCTAAATTACAAAGAAGTAATATAATTTATCAGATTTCATGTGGATGTCAGAAATTTTACATCGGTGAATCGAGATATTCTGTGGAAAAAAGATTGAAGGAGCATCAATTATTATATAATCGAATTAAAAATAATGTAAATAGTCAATTTAATACAGCTTCAGTATTCTTTGACCATGAAAAAAACTTGTAATTATAAGTTTACATTTAATAGTAATGAAATAAAAATATTAATGGAAGAAAGAAATCATAAAAAGAGGAAAATTAAAGAGGCAATATTAATTGATAAATATAAGAATGATGTTATTAATAGGCAAGTTGCAACTATGGACATACACAGCTTATGGAAATATATGTAATATTAAGTTTAAAAATTTGAAATTCAGTTAAAGCTGACGAGGGATGACCATGTAATCAAATGCACTACAAAAAATTTTAGATTATAATATTGCGTTTACCATTAATTTTTTATTTATTTATATATATATATTGTACCCAGATATATCAGGAAGGAGTCTACTTTCTTCGGAGGGGTACACATAATTTTAAAAATAATATAAATTGATAAACGATTTGTGTAAATATTAATAAAAATAAAAGATCTCGTAGGGTAAAATAAGAATAAAGATTTTTTTTTTCTCATAGACAGGTTATCGTTAAAAGCATAAAATAAATAGTTTTATAATATATAATTTTGAATCGTATTTAAATAAAACCTAAAGAATTAAAAATTGATTTAACTAAATTTGATTTGATTAAGATTTGATTTAACTAAATTGAAATTCGATTTAAGATTGCTTTAAGAAAAAAAGAAAAAGCAAGGTGGAATTCGTTTTGTCTTATAATCATAATAAAAAAGAAAATGTATGTAATTAAAGGAATGTAGTGAACAATGGGAGCTAATGACAAACATATGAAATTTCCATTAAACGGCTAATTAGTGAAAATAACTTTAACAAAGAAATTGAAAATAACTTTAACAAAGAAATTGAAATAACTATAACAAAGAAAGTGAAATAAAGAAATTGAAATAACTCTAGCAGAGAGTACAAAGAAATTAAATGACCAATGCGAACACCAGAAAGTCAGCACGGACCATAACTGAAACACCAGAGGATTAGTTACGTATTGTAGATTGAATCCGCAAGACAAGGACAGAAAATATAAAAGGGGCAAATTTTCTAATCATATACATCTTAAGCTTAATCATCTTAAGCTCTTCTTCTTATTATTCATTCATTAATTATATTATTTTCATAGATAAAGAGTATACGTCTAAAGTAAAATGCTGCATTGTTAAACCCATCATGTGAACAACCGGCCGAATCCTTCCATGCAATACCAACAGCAGACAGTTCAAACTTCGATCATGGTCGTGTAAAACAAGAAGGAGACGGAGTGTCCATGTGGAGCCCACAGGATCCCAATGACATCGGGAAACGGATTGCAAAGAGTTAGCGCTAACTGACCGAATGAAACACTATCAGAAGCAACGCTCGGAACCGTGCATAAGGGAGAAAGCTAGGTAATGTTTATTTCAATTTCTAATTCACTAATAAAAAGCCGTAATAATAAACTCTGAACTTTATCTTACGAACAATAAGTACTAATTGTCTTTAGCTCCATTACCCAGAGATGTTAGTGTGATTTCAAATATAAGTATATGCGTATAATTATTTTTCAAAGGTATTTCAGTGTGATTTCAAATATAAGTGTATGCGTATGATTATTTCCAAAATGTATTTATAATATGAGATTTTATTGTGATTTCAACTATAAGTGTGCGTATAATTATTTTTTTGTATTTATAATATGAGATTTTATTGTATTAAATATTATCTAAACTTGGGCGAAAGTGTAGTTAATTATATTATAAGACCAAATGAAGTGTAATAGCGTAAATGAAGATTTCATGGTTTAGTAGTTACTCAAATTAGGTTTAAATTAAATAATTAAATAAAAGAAAAAGAGAGAGCGAGAAAAATTAGCGCAGAGAAAGATTCTAAAATTGATTTTTAAGTAGGCGGAGTATATTTTATTGATTATTGTAGCTGAGCTAGCGGGAGCGGGTACTAGACCGTATTGGTCAAGCAGACTTGTCGACAAGGTCGGCTGGCACCCATAGGATTTTTTCCTTTAAATAAATAAAAAGTTTGATTGGCTAGTACGTAGTCTAGTAAGCGAGTATAAATGTTATTGGCAAATATTTTCCAATGATGTTGATTACTCTACCGAAGTACTGACAGCCCTGTGATAGGATTTTGTGTAAGAGGGAGGTACAAAATTCTGATCGAGTCGTTATTATAAAAATTAAAACATTGTTATTGATTTATATAATTGATGTTTTTATAAAATTTACGAGACGACGTATTAAGGGTTAGGTATAATATATATATATATATGTTCCAACACGTAAACAACAGAAATGCAAATTAGAAAAATTTGTGATAGTTAAAATAAAAATATAAAAGTACGTAAAATTATAAATCATAACCTTTAATATTTTACTTATTCTTGTGTGTGGGTAAAAATATATGCACAGATCACTATGATTCCTTTACCACTTGTACATGATAATCGTAGGCTAGCATTGGATGGCTACTTTGTAACATTCTATCTCACTGCCTCACTACATTTGTTCAGTCAACATTTGTCATAAAGAAATGCCTTTAAGATTTATATTATTTATCACAGAGCAAAACATGAATTAACAAATAGTAACTCTGTTAGAATCTGTGCAAAATTATTTAGCTCAATTATTGATCACACTAAGCAATAATAATACTTCCCATATATAATTATTTAAATTGTACACTACACTATTATAAAATAGTAACAATCTCTATTAAAATCTAATTTATCCAGGTAGTATTTAAAACAAAGTAAAGCAAATGAGATCATTGCCTCAGACATCAACAGATCTATTCACTATTCCCAATGTAAACTGCAACAAACAGTGAAATCATATATCATTGCCCTAAACAATGATGTATGCTTAAGATATTTATTTAATTGATAATTGAATAAACTAAATTCGAACCACTAAATAACTAAATTCTGATATACTCTATTAATCTAATATTATTTATAGTAATGCAAAATTTATTCGAATATTTAATGACATTCTATTTAAATCAAGTAGTTTCTAAATAATTATAATTACATTTTGAAAATGTTTTATAAACCTTTACTCAGTTTTGTATCTATTTTAATAAAGAGTTAAATATAATATCAATATTTCATTCATACCCTGCACTGTAGTGATATGCAATTATTGCTTAAGCTGTATTCTAAAATGAACACTCCATAAGAATTTATAATTAATAAATCTATAAGATAATTTCACATTTTACAGTAATTATATAAAAACATACAATAAATTTCCTATTGGATATTTATCGACTTACAATCACTGATATAATTCATCTACTTGATTCTCCAATAAATCAATTATAAAAATGGATTTTATAACAATTAAACTATATATGACAATAACTGGCAGTTATCTAAGCCAAAGGTAACATTAAGTTATACTAATCAATAAAATTTATAATCTCCACTTCAAAGAAGTTTAAAAGTAATTAAGACAAATCATTCTGACTAATGACAAACAAAATCTATTAAGATTTTTATAACTGGACAAGATAAATAAATAAATAATCTTCTTCGAACTAATGAAATTATTTCTACCAGCATATTGACTTAAATAAATCTTGCACATTCGAAAGAAAAATAATCAGACAGATTCCAAATTTTTAAAACCATTCTAAATTTATTAGTCAATAATTAAAAAATTATTATATATATGAAAAACAAAAAGCAAGTTAAAACTTTCTAATGCTTGTATTTATGACAATAGATGGTGTTCTACCAAAAACACCATCAAGCGTATGTTTGTTTACATAAACATCAGAACAAGCATTCACTATCTCTAACTTTAGTTCCACCTTCAGATCATGATTTCAAGCTATTTGCTATCATCAGTGAAGGACAGGAATAAGAAACTAGATCTAAACACAAACTCTGAGCGTTTATGAAACAGTTTCTATTCAGCTTGCAAGCATGAATCTTTTAGACATATAATGTCTTTAAACTCAGCAGAAGCTTCTACTATGTGGTGATGCTGAACTGATATCAGACCCATATAGCTATCTGGCTTACTATGCTGAGTTTGAAGACATTACGTGTCTAAAAGATTCACACTTTCAAGCTGAATAGAAACTGTTTCATAAAACGCTCAGGATTGTGTTTAAATCTAGTTTCTTATTCCTGACCTTTACTGACAATGGCAAATGGCTTGAAATCATGATCTGAAACTGGAACTAAAGTTAGAGATAGTGAGTACTGATCTACATGCTTATGTAGACAAACATAAGACTGATGCCTTTTGAGTAGAACATCATCTGTTGTCATACATATATATATATATCAACGAGCATGTAATAGACTAAAATCATAATCAAAAAAAATAAAATCCTAGATCCTTTTAATATATAAATAATTGATAATCTATTACTGTATAGAATGAATAAAAATAATAATAGAATATGTATATGAAACTGCAAAAAGGTGTTAAGTGACAATAATACTATACTAAAAACTGAAGGAGAGATTTTAAATATAGTATACAATGATAAAGAAAATTTGATCAAGTAAAAATTGATCTTTATTCATTAATGTAATTTCTAAATAATTAAGGTAACATAAATAAAACTATTATATTTAACCCCTTTTTCTATAGAATATCCTTGGGTTAAATCTAACATATATATTAAAATTTTAATGCTTAAAAACATCAGGTCTATATTAACCTATTTCATCAGTATGAGCTTAAATAATGAGAACAAGAATGAATCTTCCTGACCTTTTTATAGTATGAATTTTGTAATAATTCATATATATATATAAATATATGTGTGTGTAAGTATGTATATATATATATATATATATATATATACTATTTATCTATGTTTTTAAAATGAAATATAAACAAATGTAAACCCTCTTTCTTTAGCAAAAAAAATTTATACATGAAAATACCATCTAAGTGAAAGTCTGTTCATTTTCACTTACTAGTTTATCAAATTTTGGTTCATGGTTTCAGATCCTAATACATAGAGACAATTTTTCTTTAAATAGAGAAGATGAGCATGAAATGGTAACTAATGCAAGTTTGAATCTAATTGCTTTCATGCTTAAATTCCAATATTTCTTTTAAACATATAAATGTATCCAAGCTTTTAAAACAATAGGTACTTAGTGAACACAAAATTACATATCACTAGCTTTATTTCCCTTTTCCATTGGTAACCATATATAAAGAGATTTTTTTCACTGAGAAAATTCAGCTATATCCAAATAAATAATAAATGCTAACTTTTTTCTTTCCAGATTAAGAAAGTTAAAATTAGATTGCTTGATATTACACATAAGTTAAAGTTGATTGATCTTGTAAAATCCATTGATCTGAAATATAATAACTGGATCTTGCATTCCATCACAAATAAACAGATGGAATTCTAAATTTTTGTTTTTTAAAAAAGAAAAATTTATTGACTTTGTTTATACATGAACTACATTTTTAACAACAGCTTGAGAAAACTACTCTGTATTACTGTATCATGGAGTCTTGAGGTGACGTAAATTCTATGATTCTTCTTCTTCTATTAGAATGACTTTGGACCATTTTCTTTATACAAGCCTGTCTGGAGCTAACATTCTGTCTCTAATGCTGATGCTCTTAATCAATGTTTTGAAGGTATCCAGGATATTGGGTTTGTCATATTACTGATTACATGTTTGCATCTGGTTAGCCAGATTGCAAAGAAAGATTGAGAGGTCTGATGTTTGAGAAATTTCCGTTCTTGATTGATTGTCGAATCGAAAACAAGTCTACATTTTGTTTTTTGGCTTTATCATTGATAAATGTTTTTTTTTTTGCCAACTTGCACATTTTGATGGTTTTGTTTTGTTGTTTTAACATTTTGATGTATTCCCATGAATTTCATCAATGAACTGGCCCCAATTGAATGGGGAGATAATTGAAATTTTATTCTTCCATAGTTTTAGAAATTAACTACTTAAACAATAAAATTTGATAAACTTTTAAAGATAGATATAAACATATCCCATATTAGGCAATAACAAAATTTCAAGAACTCAAATTATAGCATCACTATTCTATTTATAAGGTACTCTTGATGATGCTACTGTTGCCATGACAACTGTAGAAAATTGCTCAAAATTTCACTCAATGATGTAACAACTGTTCAAGAAGATTTGCCTCGAATTAACAAATAAAATGGAGATTTTAAAATAATTGGATACAGTGAAAATAAAATCCTGTTTTTCCAGTTCAATATCATTTTAAAATCTCCATTTTATTTTGTTAATTCGAGGCCAGGACAGTGCTTGTTACATCATTGAGTGAAATTTGAGCAATTTTCAACAGTGTCATATTTAATAATATGTTAAGAAGTACCTTATCCCCCCGATGCTATAATTTGAGTTCTTGAAATTTTGTTATTACTAATAATTATTAATGTTTATATCTATCTTTAAAAGTTTATCAAATTTTATTGTTTAAGTAGTTGAATTTCTGGAAACTATGGAAGAATAAAATTTCAATTATCTCCCCATTCAATTGGGGCCGGATTCATTCACAAAATGACAAAAACAAGATTCGTAAAAATAACAAAAAGAAAAAAACATTTATCAATGACAAAGCCAAAAAAAAGCAAAATGTAGGCTTGTTTTCCGGTCATTATCAAGCGAGCAGCATCAGACCTCAATCTTTCTTTCTTTGCCTCTGGTAACCAGATACAGAAGCATCTGTCCAACAATGTGACAGCCAGACTCTCCTGGATTCTGCTCAAAATTTGATTAAAACATCTATTATTAGAAAACAGAATGTTTGTGAAACATCTATATAAAGAAGTGGTCAAATTCATTCTGAATAGAAGAAGAAGAATCTTAGAAATTCGTCTCCTCAAGATTTCCATGTTACAGTAATACAGGTAGTTTTCTCAAGCTGTTGTTAAAATAACAGTTCATGTATAAAACAAGTCAACTAAATTTTCTTTTTTTAAAAAACAAAAGTTGTTCCATCTGTTTTCCCGTGATGAGTATAAGATCAAGTTATTATATTTCAGATCAATGAATTTTAAAAGATCAATCAACAACTTATGTCTGTATCAAGCAATCTAATTTTAACTGTAATTTGGAAAGCCCTTAGCATTTCCCCCCCCCCAGGATATATTTTAGTTTCTCGGTTTTAATACTCTTTATATTTGGTTATTTATGGAAAAGTAAGTAAAGCTAGTGATTTTTTTTTTTTCTTTCACTAGGAATACCCTATTATTTTAAAGCTTGGATACATTTATATGTTTAAAGAATATTGGAAATTTAAGCATTTAATTTATTCAAACTTGCGTGGGTGACCATTCATGCTCATCTCCTCTATTTAAGGAAAGAGTAAATCTCTGTATTAAAACCATGAATTAAAATTTGATGAAACCAAGTGAGTTGAACCGAACTTTCACCCAGATGTATTTCTAATATTGTAATTTTTTCGCTAGAGTGGGGTTTACATTTGTTTATATTTCATTTTAAAAACATAGATAAATAATATATATATATATATATATATATACATACTTACACACACGTATTTTATATATATATATGAATAACAAAATTCCTTTAAAATGGTCAGGAAAGATTCATTCTTGTTCTCATTATTTAAACTCAGTATTTATTGAAATAGGTTAATATGACTGATGTTTTAAAGCACATTAAAATTTTTTAATATATGTTAGATTTAACTTTCAGGGATATTCATATAGAAAAAGGGGTTAAATGCATAATAGTTTTATTTATGTTTTGCTAATTATTTAGAAATTACATTAATGAATAAAGATCAATTTTTAAATCAAATTTTCTTTATCATTGTATATTTTATTTAGATTCTCTCCTTCAGTACATATTATTATTTCCCCCCCCCCCCCCCTTGCAGTTTCATATGCATATTCTATTATTATTTTTATTCATTCTATACAGTAATGGGTTATCAGAATTATTTATACTATTAAAAGGATCTATTATTTTATTTTTTTGGATTATGATCTTAGCCTTCCAGCTGCTTTCGTTTTATATATATATGTATGACAATAGATGGTGTTCTACCAAAAACACCATCAAGCGTATGTTTGTTTACATAAGCATCAGAGCAAGCATTCACTATCTCTAACTTTAGTTCCGCCTTCAGATCATGATTTCAAGCTATTTGCTATTGTCAGTAAAGGTCAGGAATAAGAGAAACTAGATCTAAACACAAACTCTGAGCGTTTATGAAACAGTTTCTATTCAGCTTGAGGAGTATGAATCTTTTAGACACGTAATGTCTAGAAACTCAGCATAGTAAGCCAGATAGCTATATGGGTCTGATATCAGTTCAGCATCACCACATAGTAGAAGCTTCTGCTGAGTTTAAAGACATTATGTCTAAAGATTCATGCTTACAAGCTGAATAGAAACTGTTCATAAGCATTTCAGGATTTGGTGTTTAGATCTAGTTTCTTTCCCCTGTCCTTCCTGATGATAGCAAATAACCGAAATCATGATCTGAAAGGTGGAACCCAAAGTTAAATGAGAATAATGCTGTTCTGATGTTTAAGTAAACATGCATGCTTGATGTGTTTTAGGTGGGAGCACCATCTATTGTCATAAATACAAGCATTAGAAAGTTTTTAACTTGCTTTTAGTTTTTCATATATATAATAGATTTTTTTAATTATTGATTAATAAGAATTTAGGATGGTTTTAAATTTGGAATCTATCTGATTATTTTCTTTCAGATGTGCAAGATTATTTAAGTCAATGTATATTTAATTAGAAATAATTTCATTAGTTCGAGAGATTATTTATTTATTTATCTTGTCAATTATAAAAATCTTAATGAATTTTGTTCTGTCATTAGTCAAATGATTTGTCTTAACTAAACTTCTTTGAAGTGGAATTATAAATTTTATTGATTAGTATGGCTAATGTTTTGCTTTTGGCTAGATAACTGCCAGTTTATTGTCATATATAGTTTGAATTGTTATAAAATCCATTTTTATAATTGATTTAAATTGAAAAATCAAATGGATGAATTATATCAGTGATTATAAATCAATAGAAAATTTATTGTATGTTTTTTTATATGAATTACTGTAAAAATATTAATTATTTTATAGATTTATTGAATTATAAATTCTTATGGAGTGTGTTCATTTTAAAATTAAGTTGAGTTTATTTTCATGTTTTTTAGTTCAAGGTATGAATGAATATTGATATTATATTGCTCTTTATTAAAATAGATACAAAACTGAGTAAGGGTTTAATAAAACATTTTCAAAATGTAATTATGAGTATTTAAGAAACTACTTGATTTAAATAAGAATGTCATTAAATTTTGCATTACTATAAATAATATTAGATTAATAGAGTATATCAGAATTTGAATTATTTAGTGGTTCGAAATTTATTTGGCTTAATTACTATATTAAATAAATATCTTAAGCATACATCATTGTTTAGGGTAATGATATTTTTTTCCTTTTTTGCATTTTACGTTAGGAAATAGTGAATAGATCTGTTGATAATCTGAAACGAAAATGATCTCATTTGCTTTACTTTGTTTTTACTGCATTGATAAATTAGATTTTAATAGAGATTGTTACTATTTTATAATAGTGTAATATAATATTTAAATAATTTTATATGGGAAGTATTATTATTGCTTAGTGTGTCAATAATTAATTTCAAATAATTTTGCACGAAAATTCTAGCAAATTATATTTGTTCAATTCATGTTTTTGCTCTATTGATAAATAATATAAATCTTAAAGGCATTTTTTTTTGGCAAATGTTGACTGAACCCAAATGTAATTGAGACAGTGATATATAATGTTTTACAAGTAGCCGTCAATGCTAATGCGGTATCATGTACAGAGTGGTAAAAAAAGTCATAGTGATCTGATATATTTTACACAAGAATAAGTATTTTTAAAGGTTATGATTTATGGTTTTGCGATACTTTATATTTTATTTTAACTATGCAATTTTTTCTAATTTTGCATTTCTTATTTGTTTACGTGTTGGAATTTCATATATATATATTATACCTAACCTAATTCTCTTTATTTTAAAACATCAATTATATAAATCAATAACAATGTTTTAATTTTTATAACTCTTGACTTCGATCAAGCATGCCTCCCTCGCTACACAAATCTATGATTTTGCTATCAGTACTTTGCGAATTAGAGTAATCAACATCACAGAAAATATTTGCCAATAGCTATTATACTTCGTTTACTTAGATTCTGTATTTTTATCAAACTTTTTATTTATTTAAAAGGAAAAAATCCTATGGAGTGCCAGCCGTTGCTGCTCGACAAGTCTGCTTGACCCTGCGTCTTGTACCTGGCTCCGCTTAACTCAGCTACAATAATCAATAAAATATATAAAAACTACTTAAAATCAATTTTTAGAATCTTTTGCTACTAACATTTAATTTTAAAATTCTTTTCTTTAATTTAATTATTTAATTTAAACCTAATTTGAGTAACTGGAAAACCATGGGAAATCTTGTTTACGCTTATTTTACTTTCATTTGGTCTTATAATATAATTAACTACTTTTAAGTTCAAAT
This sequence comes from Epiperipatus broadwayi, assembly GCA_028023455.1. Classification (NCBI taxonomy): domain Eukaryota; kingdom Metazoa; phylum Onychophora; class Udeonychophora; order Euonychophora; family Peripatidae; genus Epiperipatus; species Epiperipatus broadwayi. The sequence goes on along the minus strand of JAQFVV010005241.1, from coordinate 7,487 downwards.
TTAGATAATATTTAATACAATAAAATCTCATATTAGAAATACAAAAAATAATTATGCTGCTACCCCTTATAGTTGAAATCACAATAAAATACTCATATTATAAATACATTTTGAAATAATCGTAAGCGCCCATATATTTGAAATCTTTTTACACAATTTTGCTTTTGGCAATTATGTATATACTTATATTTGAAATCGCATCTGCCCAATTGTAGGTAAAGACAATTGATACTTATTATTTAGTAAGATAAAGTTCAGGACTATTATTGCGACTTTTTAATTAGTGAATTAGAAATTAAATAAACATTACTAACTTTCTCCCTTATGCCTTACGGTTCCGACCCAAATTCGTTTGGTCAGTGCGAGCTAACGTCCCCCCCCCGTTTCCTAATGAAATATTCTCCACATGGTTTATACGTCTCCTTCTTTATTTTATTTGACGAAGGTGGAGGCATTATCATCTATTGTTTGTGTGACATTAACTATACATTTTTTGATAAAATTTTTTTTTTAACAATGCAGCATTTTACTTTAGGCGTATATATTTTATCTATGAAAGTAATATAATTAATGAATGAATAATAAGAAGAAGAGCTTAAAGATGATTAAGCTTAAGATCCCCCCCTTTAGAAAATTTGCCCCACTTTTTATATTTCTGTCCTTTTAATCTTTCTTATTGATTCAATCCCCCATGCGTAACTGATTTCTTTGTTTCAGTCATCGTACTTAATTTTCTGTGTTCGCATTGTCGACTAATTTTTTTGTACTTTCTGCTAGGTTATTTCAATTTCTTTATTTCTCTTTTCTTTGTTACTCGTTGTCTCAGTTTCTTTGTTAAAGTTCCATTTCCATTTCTTTATTTAAGTTATTTTCACTAATTAGCCGTTTAATGGAGACTTCATATGTTAGTTTTTGCTCCCATTGTTCACTACATTCCTTTTAATTACATACATTTTCTTTTTCATTATGATTATAAGACAAAATTTTTTTTTTTTTCTTTTTTCTTAGAAACAATCTTAAATCGAATTTCCGGATTTAGTTAAATCAAATCACCCCAATCAAATCAAAATTTAGTTAATCAATTTTTTGAATTACTAACGGAACCCAAATGCGGATTCAAAATTATATATTATAAAATATTTATTTAATACTTTTAAGATAATTGTCTATGATAAAAATCTTGTGCTACCCCCCCCTGCGAGATCTTTTATTTTAATTAATATTTACAAATGCGTTTATCAACTATATTATTTTTAAAAAAATGTAACCTCAGATGAATGCGAGATACTTCTGATATATCTCATTTTTAATATATATATATAAATAAATAAAAAATTAATGGTAAACAACAATATTATAATCTAAAGTACTTTGTACTGCATTTGATCACATGGTCATCCTCATCACGCTTTTAACTAAATTTCAAATTTTTTAAACTTAATGTTACATATATTTCCGTAAGCTGTGTATAACCATATTTACAACTTTCCTTTTTATTAATAACATCATCCTTATATTTATCAATTAATATTGCCTCTATAATTTTCCTCTTTTTATGATTTCTTTCTTCCATTAATATTTTTATTTCATTACTATTAAAGGTAAACCTATAATTACAAGGTTTTTTCATGGTCAAAGAATACTGAAGCTGTATTAAATTGACTATTTACATTATTTTTAATTCGATTATATAATAATTGATGCTCCTTCAATCTTTTTTCCACAGAATATCTCGATTCACCGATGTAAAATTTCTGACATCCATAAGAAATCTGATAAATTATATTACTTCTTCGTAATTTAGGAATTACTACTCTTAGAATTATTAATTAATCAATTAACATATGGAAGAACACAAAATGAAATATTAACTTTTTTAAATATATTCAGAATTAATTTAGATTGCATGTTATTTATAAATGGCATAGATATCCATTTTTTATTATCTAAAGTAACACTGCAAACCTTTTATTATTATTAAATAAATTTACTGTATGCAAGATTTGGTTTTTATCATAACTCACCTTTAAAAGTTCATTAGCAAAGGTTCCAATATTTAAAAATTTTATTAAATAGGCAAGTTGCAAATATAATATACACAGCTTATGGAAATGACGTAACATTAAAATTCCAAAAAATTAGAAATTCAGTTAAAAACTCATGAGGATTACCTACACAATCAAAAGTGCTACAAAAAAAAAAAATTTAGACTATAATATTGCATTTACCATTAATTTTTTATTTATTTATATATATTTTTTATAATGGGTATTGTATTATATATATATATATATATATATATATATATATATATATATATATATATATATATATATATATATATATATATATATATATATATATTATATGATAATTAAAAATAATTGGAAATGGTCCAACACATCTACTTTTGTTACATTGTCAGATATTTTTGAAGGCAAGAGCAGTTTATTATTGTTTGTCCAAATGTTAATTTTACTAATAGATTGGAAATGATCATCCTTTGTGCTTTATTTTTTAAAAACAAGAAAATAACAAAGGTAATTAGATGCAAATTTAGGCAGAGAAAATCTGGTGATTTCTGTATTTTAGATTTGTTTTTTAGGTTTTGATCTTTTATAAGGGAAAAATTCAAAAAACTCCTTTTTTTGTTAAAATAAAAAATTGAGAAATGAACTCCTTAACAACTAAGGTGGTCTGAATGAAAACTAAAAGATAAAAATTAAAAGAATAATATAAGAGATAAGAAATATTCAGGTGTCAAAAAGTTATTTGCATTTTTGCATTAGTTATAAATTTAAGAATTGATTGATACAATAGTAACAGGGGATACTCAAATTAATGAGTATAATGAGTGTGCTGAGAAAGTGTTCAACAGGTGCTAGCTAGAGGGGTAGATCGTTTCTCTTGTTGTTTTGGTCTGCTATGAATCTGCATTCTTTTTTAGTCTGCAGTCTCTTTGTGATTGTGTAAATATTTGACCATGGAGTCTAAAAAGACCATCTGACTGATGATGTTTGGTTATTAAGGAATGCAGAGGCTATTTTATTAAAGCTGTACTTGAAAAGTGCTGATTGTCTGACATTATAGAAAACAATAAAAAGGGAAACAGAGCTGAACATGGCTTCAAATGAAAATCCCACAAAAGATATACAAATAAGTGGAGGAAGTTTATTGATACTGTACTAAAGAATGGACAATATTAGTAGAAACCTCTGAAATATCTAAAGTAGTCAGTAGGACAAAGGTGGAGCAGACTTCCCACATCGGTGCACCAGCCTGACTACAGTGCCACTACCATGTAGCCACTAACACCAGCTGATAATAATTATTATGTAAATGCCTGTGTCCTGCTGAAGTGAAGAGAAATCATCACTGCCATGTTATTCAGTTTGGTAGTGCATTCAGAAGCCTCACACCTGTCGGATGAAGAAATCTGAAATGCCAGATGGTATTTTCGTATTAATTTATTTATGTTATTTGATTATTGTCTATATGCTTTGAGTAAAGATAAATTTTATTGATATACATTTTGTTGCACTACATGTATAAGTCCAACTGACAACAATAAGCAAAGGATTGTACGTTGTTTTTGGTTAAATCATCCTTTCTCAAAGCATTAATTTTAAAAGTAGATAGATGTGAAGCATATGGTAAGTGTTATTAATGTGTTTTCTTTTTTATGATTATAACATACAAGTAAGATATATATGTGTATATAATAAAAAGAAATTTAAAGTGATTTAAAAAGTATAGAATTTTGCTTTGATTCCAATGTGTGCATTTTAATTTGTAGACAAACACACATGAATGTTTGTTGAGAAGTGTGCAGATAGGAGTAGAAGTGACATCATTTTTTCAATATTATCAAAATAAAAATGCTTAATATGTGTGTGCGTGGGGATAAATTTAGACCATCGTATTCAGGGTATTTAGATAAAATGAGGGGAGTTCTGACATGTAAAGTAAATCCAACATTATTCTTAGTTTTTCTTCTCTATCATAAATGTGAGTGTCATATATATATGGTTTCTTGTTTATTTGGGGAAACAAATATTGTTTGCTTTAAATTATTTTGATTTCTCTATCTCTCTCCAACAAAATATATACGGTTTTAATCACAGTATAATCCATCCATTACCTGAAAGAAGATATGGATTAAGAGGGGTCCATGGAATATAACCCTTTATGAGGTTATTAAAAGTTTATTGCCACAATAATATCTTTTCTTGACTTATTTGTGTTATATGCTTTGTTGGTAGTTGTATATCCTCTTCAGGAGGGGTTAACAATCTCTGAAAAGTAAGTTATGTGAAGGCCAGATCCTTAACCCATTTCCAAAGGTATATGATAAGCAATATCCTGATATTCATGTGCTGTGACAATAAAATTTAGGTAAGGGAGAAACCAGGAGATATAAACAGCTTGGGTTTGATCTTCCTCATTTAAAATTCAATCAGTTAACTTTAAAGTCATTAGTTAGAGTTTATTATTAAGTTTATCAAGATGCCACTCTATATGTGACATGTAACTTCATGTCCAACATCTGTGGGGTCATAGTAAGAACTGTAGGGGGTAGGCAAATCAACCAATATAGAAAGCTATTGTCACTCACACATGGCCTGATCTAATGTTGAGATTGGCATAGCAAAAATATGGCCTACCAAATGTAAAAAATGCTCAAAATCAGAAAAGGCGTTGTTTTAAAGAAAAGAAAAGTGAGTAGAAATCTTAAGAAGATTAGATGAAAATGTTTAAAAGCAAGTATGATAAAAGTTGGATGAAACTCCCCATGACAGTATACCAGCCTGTTTCCTTCTGTTGCCAATATGTAGCCACTCAATACTATCTTGGTGATGATGAACATCTAAATGCCTACATCCTGTGAAATGAAGAGAAATTCTCATTGCCTCAAGTTGTCCATTTTTGCAGCATACTGAGAAGTCCTACCTTCTGGATGAAAGAAATTTAAAAATGCCAAGATGGTAGCATTTTTATTTTATTTATTATTTTATTTGATTATTATCTTCAGTAAAAAAGTATTGTGACTATTGATATATTTTGTTGGACCATATGTATGTTTCGAGTTGTTTATCCACAAAGACCTTGGATTGTGTTATGTTAAAATCATATCTCACAAATTAATTTTAAAATGCTTAGCAGTGCATACATCTGTGTTTTTTTTTTATGTTTTATTATTGCCAGTAACACATATATGCATATAATAAAAAAAATTCAAATCAATATAAAGCAGCATTTCTTAAACTGTGGATCATGATCCCCAAGTGGGTGCGTGAAGCAAAAAGTTGGGATCGGTGAAAATTCAATCAGAACATGAATTTAAAAAGAAAAAAAAATATTAATCAGAATTCTTTGTTATCTTTAATTTAATATATTACATTTTCTGTACAGCATATTATGAAATCGTAATGATGCTCATGTTGAACTGTAAATTATATTTAAATATTGAAAAATAACACTATATGCATCATAATAGTGGTCTTGCATTGCAATTTCAGAATTAAAATATATGCCGTAATGATGAGAATAAGGCTGGCATTACTGTGATTATATATAATGCATTCTTGGGATCAAGTTATTTGTTCTTGTTTCACCTCTACATTGTTGTGTCTACATCACAAAAACAATACAATATTGTATTTTACTGTTTTACTCAACTAAGGATAGTATTTATTTGAATAAATATTATGAAAGATGTTACTTTTATATATAAAAAAATGTTTGTATACTTTTTTTCACTTTTTTATTCAATATTTATTATCCTATTAGTTATTACAAAATTTTATTTATATTTGAAACTTATTTCATTTATTTATTAACAAGTAAAAATATATTTTTATTTTTTAAAACTTAATAGTGGTAATTTATAATTGACTTATTGATATTTTTTAAATATTAAAAAATAAAACATACAAGTGAATATTAAAAAATAAAACATCCAGGAGTAATTATGCTTTATATAATCAAACAAAAAACATGGCTGCCCACTTCGGTGTCATTATTTTAGGATAAAAACACGTTTTACCCATGAACAAATGGGCGAACCCTGATACCAAAGGTAAATGTGCAGATGGACAATGTCAAGCAAAGATGTCCTCATCAGGATCTCATAATCAGGAAAAGAGGCATCTGTACCCAGAAAAGAAAATATAATGAGACATTTCTCCAATTTGGCTTTACTTTCCAACAACTGTAATGGCAATGAACTATCTCTTTGTTTAATTTGCACAATGTTTTGTCTATGGAGAATATGAAACCATCAAAATTAAAAAAAGGCATTTTGAATCCAAGCATCCTTCATATGTCAATAAACCAAAAAAATTATTTCAAATGACTGAAAAACTTCAAATAAAGAAAAACAATATTTTGGGAAATTTATAACTGTTAATGAAAATATTTACTTGTATCATGTGAAGTTTCATATCTGACTGCTAAAAATAAAAAGCCATACACCATTGAAGAAGATCTTATATTACTTGCTGCTAGTAAATGGATAGAAATACTTCATGGAAGTAAATATGGTAACAAAATTCAAAAATTCCTCCTTTGTCAAATGACATTGTCATTTGCTAGAATTTTTGTAAATTAGCAATGACTAATTTGAGCAATTTAAAAGAACCCAATATTTATAATTTAGTTGACAAAACAACTGATATTTCAAAAATATTTCAATTATTAGTATATGTCAGATACATTTATATAAAGAAAACATTGAGGAAAGAATTATGTTATTTTGTATCATTTTGAAAGAAAATACAAGTGAGAAAGACATATATAAGAAAGTAGACAAATTTTTTGAAACAAGGTTTAGAATGGAAAATTGCTTTAGAGTATGCACGGATGGGCAAAGCAATGATCAGTAAAAATATTGGTTTTAAACTGGTTTGTTAAAGCTTCTGATAATAATCATGTAACTTTTACATACTGCCTGATCCATAAAGTGCCCTTAGCAAAAAACTATAACTGAATTGAATGATGTGCTTCCAGAATGCTGTCAAATTTATAAACTTCATTAAAAGCCATGCTCTTTACTAGCCATCTATATTCAAATTTTGTAAAGACATGGACTCCTAATATAAAACTTTATTATTACAGGCAGAAGTAAGACAGATGTCAAGAGGATGAAGTTTAAAAAGATTATTTTTATTAAAAAAAGAAATTATTGTATTTTTAGCCGAACAAAAATCTGATCTTGCTGCTCTTTTTCAAAATGACTTATAACTATCAAAGCTGTGCTATTGTCTGATATTTTTGGGAAGCTAAATGATCTTAACTTAGTCTTTTCAAGGAAAAAATAGCAATATTTTTACTGAATAATAAAATTGAAGGTTTTAATAAAAAGATCAACATTTGGAAAAATAGGGTTAGAAAATGATTCCTTGGAAATGTTTTCTGACTATTGAAAATTTTATGATTGAAAAAAATAATTGTAGAAACTTTAATTGCAAAAGTTGTTACAGATCACT
>JAQFVV010005240.1:0-23984 GCA_028023455.1 Epiperipatus broadwayi | reverse complement strand
CAAAATTAAGAGATTTTATTTTAATTAAATATTGGTCTATTAAAATTATTATTATTATTATTATTATTATTATTATTATTATTATTATTATTATTATTATTATTATTATTATTATTATTATTATTATTATTATTATTATTATTATTATTATTATTATTATTATTATTATTATTATTATTATTATTATTATTATTATTATTATTATTTTATAGTAGGTAGTACAATATTTTTACAGTAAATGTATGTCTCATGATAGTCTTGACTAGAATAAAATCATTTGATTAATAAATTACAAGTAAAAGAGAAGACTGAGAAATGAAATTCTAATAATGTTTGTAATAAAACCCGAGATCATAATATAATAATTTTTAATAAAATATTATATATATATATATTACGTTTAATGTTTCATTTTGTGTTTGAAATAATGGTAATGAGTTATTGAATAATTCAAAAAGTGTTATACTTAGCAAACAAAAAAAAAATAATGATGCATATTATTTTTTGTGAATATATGTTATTTATTATACATAGGTAAATCGAGGATAGAGTATTGAGAAAAAGATTACGGGAGCATGAATGTTATACAAGCATTTAAAAAAATGATAATGATTTAAGGACTGATTCCGTTTTTTTTTTAGTTCATGAAAAAACATATAAATATAAATTTTAAATTTGAACTGTTTCAGTGATAAAATTTTTCATGAAGAACAAAACCATAATAAAAGAAAAAAATAGGCAATTTTAATAAATATAAGTAAAATGAATATGTTTAAATGGCATACTGCTAAAGTTAATATCCGGATTATGGTATTTGAGTTGATAATCATAATGGTTAATTTTATTGAAACACTTATATCTTGGGTAATAGTATTTTTCTAATATTTTCACTGATAAATGATGACTTCATATTATAATTATTTTTGGTATATTCCATGTAGTAAAAAAAACTAAGTAGCAGATGTTTCAGTACAATATCAAGTACCTTTCTCACTGTGTCCTCTTTTTTCAAATCATAGGAATGCATTTGAGATTTAAAATATCCTAAAATAATTATAATTTTAAGTCTTACATATATAACATCAATTTACACAACAGAATCTATCATGGAATTTTCAGTTACAATATATAGTTTATTTTGAACTGTGAATTATTTTGTATATTATATATAACCAGTCCTCTGGTTGAAATATTATATTATTTATTGGATTTATAAGTCTTTTTTTTTTGTTTTTATATGTATTTCCTTTGGTAAGTTTGTTATTATATATATATATATATATATATATATATATATATATATATATATATATATATATATATATATATATATATATATATATATATATATATATATATATATATATATATTGTGACCTACCAAGTTGGCACCAGGAAGAAATGTGGGAAGTTCACATTTGTGTTAACAATGGTTAAAGATAGTTATCTGAGAAAAATGAATTGTGATGTAATTTGCTAGTTAAAATTAGGATTTATAAAATTAAAACTTTAATTTGAAGTACTGATTGGTAGGATTTTGGATTATATATGTTTGGTAGTAGAAGAGGAGGATGAATGACATCAGGGATGTTTGTAAGTAGTAGAAAAACTTACATGTCATAATAAGCAGAAACATGGTTTATTATTAATAAAAATTTTCATTTCTATATTTTATTATTATTTACTAATTATGTATTGTTCATAAAAATCTTATATTTAAAATGATAAAGATTATTTGTATATTAGTGAATAATATTTATAAATTATATTTAATATTTAATTATTATTATTATTATTATTATTATTATTATTATTATTATTATTATTATTATTATTATTATTATTATTATTATTATTATTATTATTATTATTATTATTATTATTATTATTATTATTATTATTATTATTATTATTATTATTATTATTATTATTATTATTATTATGTTTATTCTGTTCAAATATTGTATTATTTAAAATTTTATAAGTAAAAATTATGTCACACTTCCAAGATTGATTGTAATAAAAAATCAAAGGGTGTGAGTGTAGAGTGACAGAAAGTTTAAAACTTAAAGGAAAGTAAAAAATATTCCAAGAAGAAGATGTAAAAAACAAAAAAGCTTAAAAGAATCAATAACTCTCTAAAGGTATTAGAACAAATAAAAAAACATTGCAAGGATTCTAATAATATATCTGTGGGAGATTTTTCTATTATACTACAGGATAATATAAAAATAAAGAAATAAACCCCCCCCCCCAAGAAGCCAGCTCCAAATTTCTGTCAAATGATGATCCATGTTCACTACCTTTAAAATGCCCGGAAGTTATGTAAGCTAAGTAATTTATGATTTATTTTAAAAAGTATTACTAAAAATAAATAATATCAGAATGACAAAATTGTTTAAAATAAAGCTAGCTAAAATTTTCTTATTAAACACTATAATTAAATGCTTGGTTTTCAATTTTAAAAATTTTCTATCAATATTCTGCAAAATAAAATTTAAAATGAAAGAGTTTATCTATTTAATCTTATATCAAGAGGATAATTTAATACTGTATAATTTTGCTATTCGCACATATATAATAAAATAATTCCAATGCATACAAATGTCATTATAACGCCTGTCATGGAATTCTAGGATAAAAAAAACTATTGTCATTCTTAACAAATTATGCTTTAACAATCGGATAGACATTTTTTTTATGTTATAATTTACTGTTGTCTTTGAAATTGAGATGTAAGTTTCATTCAACTTTTAATTTTTTTAAAAAAACTTAACATGTAATGAATGAATATTGATAAGTATTTTTTGTTATTGCTTATAATAGATATACAATCAATGTTTTTAAAAAAAACAATGTAACTTCATATTATTATAATATGATAATCTATTATTTTGTATGATCTAGAAAATATATTATAGGTAATTATATATTCAGATGTGTGCATGATGCTATAATTTTTTTTTTAATAAATTGTATTTATTATGCTTCAATTTCGTTAATGGAGTTTATTTAAAAATAAAGAATTAAAACCTTATCTGTTATAAGTTCATTTATGTAGAAAGTATATTGAATGTAGTTTAAGGTAGAAATGGTCAAGGGATGATTAAATTATTTAGATTGAGTTTGAAGATATTATTTAGCCCTCACATGTATAGGTATAAGTGTTTGGTTATTGTTTTCCCCTGCCTTTCTTTATTTTTGTATAGTTAATGTTAGATGATATACACTGATTATAACAGATAAGTGTTGTATAAATTTTTATAATATGTATAAAAGATGATTGATTTATGGCATCATCCAAGTTCTATAAATAAGCTACTAAAAAGTATGTTTTAAAAATATATTATATTTATGATATGATAAGAGCACACATATTCGAAAATATATGATTCATATATTAAATATTAGTCAATTTTGGATTTACTGTAGAAGAAATGTAATTGATTAGAAAGGTGCATAAACAAATATATTTTTATTTATTTATTACTTATTTTGTCTTTTATTTTTAATAAATGTTTTATTGAATTAATAGCCCATATGAATTGCTTGATTATATAAATTTGATTCTCCATTTCCACACACACATATATTGTTAATATAACATAGCCCTAGACTATCTAAATTTGCCAGTATAAGTTGAGTTTTATTTAATTTGTCTGGAGATGATAAATCACCATATTACAGTGCTAATAATATATTTTACTTTGCTTAGAATAGATGGTGATGTGGATATAAAAGGTATCCGACCCTCATCATTATCTATTTTATACTAAATATGATATTTGATAATTTTGCAATAGTTTTATAATTGAATATATATATATAGTAACCAAAAGATTAATCATACAGTAAATCGACTCATGTGTCAGAAGTCAAAAAAAACTGTGACCAAAAAGTCCTAGCCCAGTTTGTAGCAGGCTAAATTTAAATGATGCAGAACAAAGCTGTTACAATAGAATCCCATTACAGCTAGGGTACACCGTGTGAAAACCTCTCACAACATTATTTCAAGATACATTAACTTAACTAATATCAATTGTATGAATTTTTTATTAAATATGATTCTTCTTAACAACTGAATCTTAAAAATAAATTTCTCAAAGCTTAATTTACAATTTTATCTGTGAGAGTAATTGATTGTTTTTACACTTGGTGAATATGGGCCATTTAATAATATGGTAATAAATCTTATCAACTTTATAGGAATAATTGGTGGTAGCTCAAATATCCTAATGTTAAGTTGAAAATTTTTCTATAAAGGTAATGCTTTGCAATGGAAGATGAGAATATCATATCAATAAATGGACTCTTAGTGAAATAGATAAAACACTTGTTACAGTATTAAAAATAATAGGTTCGAATTGTTACACTGGCTTCCCATTTTATTGATAATTTATGTATTGATGTTGCAAATATCAACAAAGGTAACATATTCTGGATTATATTTCAGAATTTACAAAAACAAAGTGGAGTGATGCAGTAAATTAGATTTTATTTTATCTTGCCCATAATGAACTGCAGGGTAAAAGCATTAAAATATTATCTGAATGTTTCAGTAGATCTTGTATATAACTATCATCTAGGAACAATATATATTCTAATATTTGTCATCATTACTACTTTGAATTTCTGACTTCATGTGTAACAAATAGGAATGACACAGATGGAGTCAAAATATAATTAACGCATTTATTTCTAATTCAATAAACATTTAAATAGTAATTGGTTAACAATATTCAAAAATTAAATAAACAATAAATAACATGAAATATCACAAGTAATTTTTTAACATAGATAATGCAGATTCAATAAATAAATAAATATATGAAATAAAAATAAAATATCATGACATATCCTTAGTTCTGTACATGGAACTGTGCACTAATTTCAGATAATACAATCTAATACTTTATTACATATGTATTGATTTAAGCCCTTATAGGACAATAATATATTCAAATACTGAATAGTCAATGACAACCCCAATATGTCAAACTCAAAATCAATGGACATACTTTTAAAATTATAATAATAATATTGACAACAATTGTTATTAATAAACCTACAAAATGGACTATAAGAAGATAAAATCAAAGTGAGAATTTGAACTCAATGCAGCTGAAATATCGGTATAACTGACCTATAATAAATTACAGCAATAATTCATTTGAATTTCACTTTATGACTGATGACAGAACAGATGAGGCAAACATTAAGATGAGAAAACAATGTGGGCATAATAATTAATGAGAAACACAACTCAAACATACACATTTATATAACAATGAACATTACTATATCTGGGGATATATTCATCCATACAAAATAACGAACAATTAAATTGTGAATTTTCTATCCATCATTCAGAACAACTAGCATAATTTCAGAATGTTCAGCAGGATAACTTTTACCAGTTCTGAATCAAACTTAAAGAATATACCAAATAATGGCAATCATTTATTCTATGGATGAGAACTGCCAGCACAGAAAAAGCCATATAAAATTAAATTAAGAATTTTAACACTCACTTCATTAATAAAAAATAGAAATAAATTACTCCTCTTTAATCTGCTAATTAGGAAGTTATGGCAGTTTTACAAGTGGGAACTCAGCCCAAAAGGTAAGAAAAGTCAATTACTAAAACAATTGAGATATGGCTGACCATAGATGGGTGGTATAAAATCATATCAAATATTATAATACAAGTATATGTATAGAGCAATGGGAAGATGCACAGGATGTGGTCATGTGGTGATGATACATTATAGATACATTGGATTAACCATTAAATCTTTTACACAAGTGCTGCTCTCTAGAATTGACTCTCTTTAATCCCTATATCTAAATGAACAAGTAATTATTTAATATACAAAAAAATATATATACCATGAAGCTAACATACTTATAAAAAGAAGCCATAAAATACAAATAAAACATAAAATACATATTCATTAAATTACTACACTAGATTCACATGTATATCATTTAAATCTGGGTGGGCTATTAGCCAATCAATTAATAAGCACATTTCTTAAACTTAATGACAAACATAAGTTAAACATATTTGTTTAATTATAACATAGAATCTTAAATCATTGTATGTATCTGCATCTCCAATTTATAAAGAACTTATAAATTAGTTGATATGTGTAGTATCCATAGGTTCTCTGGGAAGATCCAATATATTTTGAGAGGTAGGAAATGTCTCATTTTTAGTCAGACTATTCTTGAAAGTTAATGATATTACATGGCTTTATTTTTAAGTGTTATTCTAAAATTAAAATATTTATTACTTTAATTTATTATTGTTGAGGGCAAAGAATGATAGTTCAAGAAAATAATTATCCCACATGTGATATAACAGCCAAAATAGTTCCTGGTTACGCTGATATTCCTTCCAACACCTATATTGTAGTTTTAATAAGATAATTTACAATATTGTTTCCATCAAATTTTAAAGTGGGATTATAATTAATTCTATATTGTTTAAACTTTGGCTTACAAAATGTTAAAACAACATTTTCATTTTTCACCCATATAACACACACTAGAGGTTAAGGTCATGAAAGTAACACACTATATCCAAGTCAAAACAGAATATCATTCCACCCATATATGACCTCCTATATGGATAAATTCATGAAAGCAAAATTTTATTCAAAGTTAAATATGACACTTCATATACACTTCAGCACATACATGACACATTATATGTGTTAAAAAGTTATGGAGTTAAAATTTTATCCAAAGGTTGAACATAGTTGCTGACCTCTTAGAACTGTTATTCCTGTTATCATGGTCAGCAAAAGAAAATTCTTGAGCTAATTTCAGTTGTAGATCTTGTAGAATATTATCCGTAGACTAGACTCATGACTGTGGAGACTTGAACAGGTCGATTAAAATTTAGCTACACATCTTGCTATTAACACCATATAATATTGCCAACAGAAATGATTTAAGAGAAGTTTTAACTTAACTTCCTTCTATAACTTTATGTTCTCTCCTTTTTTAAAAGAGAAGTTTTCATTTTCATTATTTGCTTAAAAGTAAATAATAATGAATATGTACACGGACTGTGTCTCATTTTATGCGGATTATTTTAATGTGATTTTGAGGTTATGCTATTCATGTTTCTTCCTTGAATATCAAAATATATAAAATGTGCTACATTCACAAGCCTTTTTGTGTGCTTGTGCATGTTAGTGCATTTTATATAATTTGATTCTATGAGTTAGCACACAAAGTATAAACTGTTTGCTTATTTCAGTTTCTTCTTAATATTTTTCATGTTTCACTATATTTATTAGATATCAAAAATTTCTAAAATTTTGCAATAAATTATTTTCACTCTGAAATACTTCTTTTTCAAAAATATAATGTTATATTAGCACCTAATGTGAATATGGCATGAATCTGTATTTAGAAACCCTACTTATTCTAATGAGTAAATAATAATAGTAATAATAATATAATTATACTTAAATATAAAAATATAGCAATAAATATTCAAAAATTTTTTTAAACTTTTAAAACGTATTTAGTTAAGTATAACAGAAATAAATAATGAGATTTTTAAAATAAATACGAAGATTTTATAAACAGAAAATAATTTTTTCTAATGATAATGTATAATCTCTTCTGTTTGATTGTGATCTCATTTTTTTTAATATAGAAACAAAATGTGAACATTTAAAATATATTTCCAGTAGTAAAAAATCAGTTGTCAACGGAAAATCATTAACACAGCACAAGACTGAAATTGGCACTAATTGTGTAAATGTAATGGAGCAGAATATAGAAAAAACTTAGAGTGGGGAATGAAAATTAAGTGGCTAACAAGTTTAATTGGGCATAATTGCTGAGAGATTCTTGACTTGTTCAAGGAGAAGCTTACATCACATCACATCGATGAATCTGATTTCTTACCAGTTTACAAACGAACCACATAATCATCAAATAGCAATAATGATTAAAATATCTATGAAAAAATGTTAAATTAAATACTGTAGTTAATAAAAAAAAATAAAAAAAAGTTTGTCTTGTACCATTTTTTTACAAATATTTGATATTTTTTATTAGTCATACTTTATTTCCTTATTTTTTTAATGTGAATTTTAAAGTAATTTTTTTCTTACATCTTTGCTTTTATGCAGATTCTGAAAACTACAGACCATATCCTCCATTTTCCAAAGTAAATGCAAGTCTATTTTTGTGTAATTTTTTTAATGTGGGTTTTCTGTGGAACTTATCTACCACATAAAACGAGACCCGGGAGTATATATATATATATATAACAGATGGCGTTCTACCAAAAACACTGTCAAGCGTAAGTTTTCTGTTTACATAAACATCAGAGCGGAGCATTTACTATCTCTAACTTTAATTCCACTTTCAGATCATGATTTCAAGCTATTTGCTATCATCAGTGAAAGACAGGAATAAGAAACTAGATCTAAACACAAACTCTGAGCATTTATGAAACAGTTTCAATTCAGCTTGCAAGCATGAATCTTTTAGACACGTTAATGTCTTCAAACTCAGCATAGCAAGCCAGATAGTTACATGGGTCTGATCTCAGTTCAGCATCACCACATAGTAGAAGCCTCTGCAATATACATCATTGCAAGAAAGACCTCAAAGGTACATTTATGAAAAACAAAAAAACACAAGTTAAAAAACTTGCTAATGCTTGTATTTATGATAACAGATGGCGTTCTACCAAAAACACCATCAAGCGTAGTTTTCTGTTTACATAAACGTCAGAGTGAGCATTCACTATCTCTAACTTTAATTCCACTTTCAGATCATGATTTCAAGCTATTTTCTATCGTCAGTGAAAGACAGGAATAAGAAACTAGATCTAAACACAAACTCTGAGCATTTATAAAACATTTTCTATTCAGCTTGCAAGTGTGAATCTTTTAGAGATGTTAATGTCTTCAAACTCTTCCGATCTAAGCCAGATAGCTACATGGGTCTGATCTCAGTTCAGCATCACCACATAGTAGAAGCCTCTGCAATATACATCATTGCAAGAAAGACCTCAAAGGTACATTTATGAAAAACAAAAAAACGCAAGTTAAAAAACTTGCTAATGCTTGTATCTATGATAACAGATGGCATTCTACCAAAAACACTGTCAAGCGTAGTTTTCTGTTTACATAAACATCAGAGCGAGTATTCACTCTCTCTAACTTTAATTCCACTTTCAGATCATTATTTCAAGCTATTTGCTATCGTCAGTGAATAGAAAACTGTTTCATAAATGCTCAGAGTTTGTGTTTAGATCTAGTTTCTTATTCCTGTCTTTCACTGATGATAGCAAATAGCTTGAAATCATGATCTGAAAGTGGAATTAAAGTTAGAGATAGTGAATGCTCGCTCTGACGTTTATGTAAACAGAAAACTATGCTTGATGGTGTTTTTGTTAGAACGCCATCTGTTATCATAATTACAAGCGTTAGCAGTTGTTCAACTTGTGTTTTTTTGTTTTTCATAAATGTACCTTTGAAGTCTTCTTGTAATGATGTATATTGCAGAGGCTTCTCACTATGTGGTGATGCTGACTGAGATCAGACCCATGTAGCTATCTGGCTTGCTATGCTAAGTTTGAAGACATTAACGTGTCTAAAAGATTCATGCTTGCAAGCTGAATAGAAACTGTTTCATAAATGATCAGAGTTTGTGTTTAGATTTAGTTTCTTTTGTTTGACTTTCACTGACGATAGCAAATAGCTTGAAATCATGATCTGAAAGTGGAATTAAAGTTAGAGATAGTGAATGCTCCCTCTGATGTTTATGTAAACAGAAAACTACACTTGATGGTGTTTTTGGCAGAAGCCATCTGTTACCATAAATACAAGCGTTAGCAAGTTTTTTAACTTGTGTTTTCTTGTTTTTCATATATATATATACATAATTACACTTGCTGTTACTACAGCAGTTCATCCAAAATAATCTCTGCAGTTCTATTTTGTTTTTAGTCAAGTAAATTTCTTCACATTTACATAAATGTTAAAAATGAAAAAGGAAAAAAAAGTGCTTTATCTTATCATATTTTATAAATTATTTCAAAAGAAATTAAATAAGAATTTCAATTAAATCAAAATAATCTCTAAGATTATTTAAAGTGACAAACAAATAATAATTATTTGTTTTTATTTATTTTATCAAAATTTATGAACATACTGTCGGATTTCTTTTTCAGGCTAAGCACAGTTTACCTAATTCAGTGTTTGGAGCCAGAGAAAAACTAATAGATATCAAAAAGAAGAAGAAAAAAGTAAAAAAATAAGTAATACAAGAAATTGAATTATATAATCTCATTGTTCGATTATTTTGGACATATGTTTTAAGTATATACAATGATAGCTATGATAATCAAGTCATCTAGAAGAAGTTAGAGAAAAAAATTGGCTACTTCTACCAAAATATATTTTATACTAAAATATAACTTACAATATATAATGTGTAGGTGGATCAAAACAGATACTTATACATAGTAAATATTATGTTTTTTAATGGCTTTGCAAATTGATTGGCACTCTATGGAAGAAAAAAAAAGTTTACCTTGTAATTTATTTTTTTAGGAATTATTATGTTTGGGAATGTGTGTATTTGTTTATTATACAAGAAAAACATATCATGACCAAAAAGATAATATTAAAGTAAATAGACAAAAAAAAAAAGCTAACAATATATTTATTAATGTAATATATACGATTTTCATACAGATTTTTCAGCTTCCTTGTATTTAAAGTATGCATTAATGATAATGTTATCTTATGTAAATAAGAGTGTGTTTACTTATTTATTCATTTATATTTATAAAAAAATCATATATATATATATTTGTGGGTGAAATTAATAAACTTTATAGATTAGATAAATATTTACAGCATACATATTTATTTGAAAAATAAATTAATAATCTAGAATTTATTTTGATAATAATGTACTAAAAAAATTAAACATTCTAATTATGTCTTACATATATATTATAATTATTTTTTAATCCAAATACTTATGGTTATTTCAGATAAAAAATGAAGAATTACTTTAAAACAATATTTTAATAAAAGGAACCATTATTTTATAAATATTAAACTATGTTGAAATGTTGATTTGTTTGTGATAAAGATAAAATTCCAAAAAGATATTATATAATAATCTTATTATAAATATTGATTTTAAATTTTATATATCATTGTTCTACCGTGTATGTTAAATAAAGATGTAGTTTTAATAAAATAGAAAATGAGTTGACGTGTTACTAAGTGTTCATAGATATCATGGTCCATGGATAGTTATGAATGGACTATAATTTATTAAATAATATTACATTTTTTTAATGTATGTTAAAAATCATTTTATTATTTATAACTTTTGGAAAGTTTATTCTGAAATAAAATATGGATACGAGGACATAGGAATTTGTTTTCAATATAGGTTGATGTTTGCATGTATGTACAATAATATTATTATGCATAAATTTATCATATTAATAAATGTTGAAATATTTGCCTATTATTCATTTTTAGAACCAGTACGTTGTTTCGACATTATGGGTCAATGATTTATTTATGTTTTATTTACTGTACAATGATATCTTTTATGATCAAGAAGTTAGATAATGTTGTTATAGTAATTTAAATTTTCATGTTAATAATAAACAAGTAAGAAGCACATGGCCATTGTTATTTTTACAAAGGCAATCAGAATAAACATCTTATATACCTATTTTCTGAAATTGAACGTTTGTGTAGAGATAGTTTTTTATGTAGCATTATATTTATGTACTAAATAATAAACAGTATTATTTGTCAAGAAAATATGTGATATAATGTTAATATATCACATAATATTGATTAAATGTCAAATTATTTATTTAATGTCTGTGTATCATAAAGTAAAATTCTAAAACTATTCCAATTAAATAAAAATTGTGTGTGTCATTTTCTTTAATGTTACCTGATATGCACAATTAAGATTATTAGAAAAGTTCAAGGTTGAAAAAACAGTTCATATTGAATAAACCGATTTTTTTTTTTTAATTACGAAAAAAAAAAAAATGATTCAAAATAATTGAAGTCAGATAAGATTAATGTTTCAATTTCCGTTTTAATGCTAATAATTTATGAACCAGGTGTAGGGGAACTGATTTTGTCAAACTTAATAATTTGAGCAGGATACAGTACTTTAACAATACAAAATAGAGTTAATATAAAAACAATGTAAAATATATTGAAGAAATATCTCACTAATCCTATTGTATTATGTCGTTTATTAGATGAATTGGGATATTTCTATTTTGATTCATATCATAGGTGAATGTAAGTTTTATTAATAAATTATTAAGACCAAACAAAAAAATGGTTTCACATAAAGTGTAAAATTTAAATGTCTTGTGTGTACATATTACAAAAAAAATATTATAATCCACTGAAGAACTTTCAATTAATTACTTAACTTTCTTCAACTATTATTTCAATTAAAATTTAGCATTATATTTGAATTGAAATGAATGTTGAATAAAGTTAACTTGATTAACAGAACGTATTTCTGGGGATTATATCTTTATTATATCATATTATTAGAGTCATATTCCATCTTTATTATTTAAAAGAGGTTGCACTGACAGTATATTGACAATGTTATATATATATATATATATATATATATATATATATATATATATATATATATATATATATATATATATATATATATATATATATATATATATATATATTGTAATATTTAAAGTAAAATATTTTTTTTTTAATTTTATTTTGTTATATAAGAATTAATTTATTTAATAAATAGTTCACAATAAAATATTCAATTGATTGATCTTCATATCGCCTATTCCATATTATTCATATCAAGCGTCTTTAGATATAAACTATAATAAAAGTGGAGGAAGAACTTTTCTTATTATTATATTTTCGAATTCTTTATAAATTAAACAATTTTTTTTTATTTAAATACTTGTATTACATGTTGAATATACCATTACGTTTGTTGCAAATCTGGTTATGGAATAAGAAGAATTCTAACCAACATGAACACATAAACTATACTATTTTTAATGGAACTGGAAAACCTTAAAATAATGATTAATAAATAAATATGTTGATTTGTTATAAAAAGAAGTAGTATTGATAGTGTCAGAGGCAATGGCAGTAGTAGTAGCAGTGTTTGCAGTAATGGTAGTGGTGACAGTAGTGGTGGCGGTGGTAGTAGTGATAATTGTAGTAGTATTAGTAATAGTAACAGTAGTCATACTTGATGTATTAGTAGTATGAGTAGAGTGGTAGGAAAAAGAGTATAATTAGTAGTAGGAGTAGTATTAAGAGGAGTAGAGGTAGAAGAATTAGAAGAATGAAGAGTAGGAATAGTTGTAATAGTAGTTAGTAGTAATATTAGTTAGTAGTAGTAATATTTAGTTGTAGTAATGAAATTATGTTCTGATAAATAATCTATAATAAAAATACATAATTATGATTTTGACTATTTAGAAATATGAAAAAATATTTGCTTACATTGATAAACAGAAGTATATTTTTTAAAATTAATTAAATTGTATTTTATAGTTAAATAAATTACTAATGATATTAAATAAACACATACATGTCTAGAAATGTTTAATATCATTTTTAATGAAAAAATATATCTGTATTTGAATATATATAAACGAGTTTGATATAATGGCATATATATATAACTATGCACACGCCTATGGGTGCGATATTGTAAAACATATTTCAGTAATTAATATTAATTTTATTCATTATAAACAAGTGTATTTTATTTTATTATAACAACATATTTTAAATGTTAAAGTATATGTATAATCACATGGACACTCACACGATATATATATATTGTAACGATCCAGAGAAGATCACATTAATGTGACCTGCACTACAGGGCACCATCTAGGTATTTGAACCTATAAAAATTTATAAAGTAGGCAGATACGTAAGTCAAAAATATATATATATATATATATTTTTTAATTTTGATTCCGGTCATTAGCTCATGTCACTAGCTCAGTGGAATAGCAGAGATTTAATAATATACTCTAAGAATATATATAAAAAAGAATAAAATAAGCCACTGACAGTAATTAACACACAAACAGTTATTTATTTCACATATATATATAAGATTTAAAATTATTTTAGTATTAGTTTTACATTTTAACATTTAACATTATTTTTAACTTTACCTTAGATTTTAATTTACATTTTAATTTCTATTATATTATAAGTTTACATTTTAATTAAGTTCGCACAGATAAATTTATGAAAGCTTGTTTATAATGTTGAATATAGATTGGTTACATAGATTTCACGGTCAAAAACATTTCAAAATAAACATAGGCGATCAAAATACAAAATTATTGAATACTGACAATTGCGGAGGGAAATTTATAAGTAACCCAATAGTATTCACCATAAGATACTTGCATTGTCACCAATAACTTAAAAGATATCCGAATAAATACATTTTAGATACTCACCGTAAGGTATCATTATTTATCGAATGTCTATATATTTTGATCAAATATGAAAACACAAAACATAGTTAACCGATAAACAATCCATGCAAGCGTCTATAAACAACTTAAATTTAATGCATTTTTATTTAGGGTCGAGTATGAATAGACTACATAGATTTGCATTTGAAAATAAAATATTCTATCTCTATTTAACCTTAGGCTAAAATTCACAGTCAAACTGGCGTCAATTCATCTGATACATCGATGGTATTCAATGTAATACGGAATACGGCAGCACCAAATGATTAAGAGAAGACATTGATTCTCATCAGATAGGAATATTACATCTATCTAATGAGAGAGAACAATAAAAAAACTCCATAGAAAAGAGCGGCATTCTCCGTCTTATAATTCCTTCCATAGGCAACCGGGTGAGTGCGGCGTATATATAAAACAATTCTGCCAATAGCGAATCTCCGACTACATCTACTAACTACATCAATATATCCAATCCATTGACCCAATCTAACAATGACACAAATAACCTATGATTACCCTCCCTAATATAACTTACAAATCTATACAGCCATTCATGCTAGAGCTTAAGTTTAACATTTATATCATTTAACTTAACGGAAAACAGAAATCATAATAAAACTTAAAAGAACAAAAAATAAATAAATGGAAATGATTTTACAAAATAATTACATTAAATAAAGTTATAACTAATTAATAAATAACGTTGGTCAGATAGGATAATCTTTTAATCATTTAAATATGGAAAGTTTTAATTTAATGTTCATTATTTATAAAGTTCTTACGGTTTTTAAAGCGTCCAATTTTATCCGTTGCTCACAATGAATGTGAATTCCCGCACCATCCTAAGATTGGTATTCTGTTGGCTGATTTATTTTTATCCATCCGGAGGTTTTTTGGTTTAGTTGGCCCTCAATGTAGAAAATGATAGTTCATTTCTCTTTCTTTCTTTGGCAAAACTGAAGGGATTGAATCGTGCGTCTCTTCAATTCCTTCTCCCCCCTTCACACTAACACCTATCTGTCACATCATAATAATCATAATCACTAATTAATAATTTCCAAATTTTCCTTTTATACGTATTCGAAGGATTGACTTGGCATTATGTCATCGATGTGATGATCCTTTCGCTGAGATCCGATTTCCCGATGGATTTCTTTCATTGGCTATTTGTTTCTATTGTTTTCCTACACGACCTCTTCCGATGTTTTTACATTTAAATGCCCAAGGCTGGTTTACATTTAACTAATTAACAATCATTTCCATTTCTGATTAATTTCTGTGTTTTTCAAGATTAAAGATATATTTTTATCTCTAAATCTTTTTAAGTTTTGGTTTTTAAAAGACCTTTTCTATTTTTAATACAGTTTCATTTTAATAATTTTTTATCTGTGCGATTTAATATATCGAGTTTAAGATGATATTTAATTTCCAATTTTTAATTTTTAAAGAAAATTTTTTAAATGCGAACTTTTTAATTTACTTTCATGTTTAATACATATATAAAAAAAAACAATGTAGAACGTCTATACTCGTTACATATTAATTATCTATATCTTATCTACTTAAAAGTGAAATTTCATCAGTTTTTAAAAACTAAAAGTAAATGAAAAAAACCCATTTAGTTATTTTATTACCATCTTTTTTCGAAATTGGAAGTCTTTTTATCAATGTCAAAATAAAATTCTTAGAAACTAAACCTAGAATTTCCATACCCCGTAAGACATTACTTTTTGCATATTTTTTTTTTTTTTTGACAGAAATGTATTTTTTAAAGGAATTGATTTAATGGAGAAAAAATATAGTATAGTATGTGATGCTTTTTCTGCCCTTGATATATTATTACCACAAAACTGATTTAAAAAACGGGTGAAGTACATTTTTTTTATAAAAACCTTTGCTAACATATATTGCAGTTTATTAATAAAGCAATAATACACATATCAGATGGTAATCACTATCCCAGCATGCTGCTAATATATAATAGCCTATAAGTAGCTGCATATTATGTTTTCCAAAGTCTTAGTATATAATGGTTTACTTCTATTATTGATTACTTATAAAAAATGATAAAGTTAATAATGATGTTGGAAAGTAAGCTTGGAAAAAAAGAACTGCAGCTATAAAGATTTATATTTACATATATTAGCTGAAGATTAATTTAATATCTAGGGATTGCTAAATGTAAGTCTCAAATATACCATCGATTAGTTATAGCAAAATAATTATTTTTTTTACATACTTCCTGCTGTTTTCTTAACCCTCCTAAAGTGAATTTATTAAAGGAAGATTGCAATGGATGGGGCTTAAAGAATTCACCAAAAGTACTTTTACACATTGAAATTCTTGTTTTATTATAGATATTGAGATTTGTCTAAGTATTTGAAAATTCATATAGATTCATGCTAAAATATAGGTGATATATTCTGTTGTTTTTTTTTATTGACAGATAATATTAGTTTATTGGGGGTTCCATTAGATTCTAATTTAACTGTATAGACCAAAATAAGAATAATTATATCATTCCCATTAAAAAATGTAGTACATTTTTAATTGAGTTGAACACATAATTATCTTAAAACTTATTAATAATCAATTCTTAATAATCAGTGACTTTGTACTTGGTTGAAAATATAACCAATTAATGACTATAAACAAATTAATAACACTAAGCCAGCATCAGAAAAAATACTCTGAATTATAGTGCTGAATACAATTATAAACAACAGATATGCTTAAATATATTTAAATGAGGCACACTATGCAAATAAAGCAGTTAGATATTTAATTTTCCAGATAATGCAACACACAAATTAAGTTTTTGATGGAATGTGGATCGTTTCCAATGGCTCAAGAGATTTTGTGCTTTCTTTTCCTACCACTTCAACCAATTTCAAAGTCATCCTGTATTAAAAATAATCTAATTTGTTGAAATGAATTAATAAGTTGAGTCTTAATAATAATCAAATAATTTCACAATATTATATAGGAATTCATGACATAGTAAGAATAAATTTCATTCATTGACAAGTGATAATGTTGTTTTTATTTCACTTGCCGCAACAATTTTTTTTTACTTAATAGCACCTAATATATATATATATATATATATATATATATATATATATATATATATATATATATATATATATATATATATATATATATATATAGAAACTCACTTATCTGTTTAATCAGAAAATATATTATCAATATATTTTTTGTTTTCCAAATGTTTTTTAACATTCTTAAAAGTTTTAACTGTTAATTTGACTGAACTTCTTATAATCAATGAAAATGCAAAAATGTGTTACTTGATTTCATTCCCAATTTCTAAGTACATAAAAACAATTTGACTGTCTGTAAAAAAAAATTGAAAGTCAACATTAATTTCATTCAAAAAATAATGAATTTGATTTGCTGATTCCAATCAGATTATGATTAGTTTAAATATAGATAATACATTATCAATATATTTTTATCATTCTAATCTTTTTAACATTCTTAAAAGTTTTAACTGTAAATTAGATCTCTAGCATTGTTTGAACTTCTTATAATCAAAAAAAAAAAAAATTGAAAATGAGTTAGTTGAGTTCATATATATATATATATATATATATATATATATATATATATATATATATATATATATATATATATATATATATATATATATATATATATATATATATATTGAAATGTTTTCCACATTTAGGTAGGTTTCTGTATTCACAATAAACTGTGCTAGTTGATCAAGTTATGGAAAAGAAAAAAAAACAAATGTTACATTTTTTTTTATATCAAATAACATAACTATATTTCCATATCAATTCTACATAGAAATTGTTATGAGTACAATTGTGAGCTGAATCAGCTTTTTTATTCATAAATGAGGGTGCCAGAGTCATTAGACTCACTGATTCTACATCAAACATATTGCAACTCATAATGTAGTAATTATACAATCAAGATTAAAATTCCCGTTAAGTAATAAAAGATAATGGCTTCTTCCTTTGAGTTAATTAAGAAAATAAATCTACTTGCCAAAGGTAATTTATACACTAATTTGAATGTAAATAATCAAATCTAAAACTTAAATATAATAACATTATTAATTTCAAACATTTACAATGAACATTATATTAGTAATAAAGTATTATAGCCTGTCAAACATTTAATATTTATGATAACAAAAAATATAATATTGGAAAGGATAATTTCATTTCAAATATTTCTTCTTGAAGTAGTAGCTAGTTTGTGAAAATCTCTTTTATTTTTTTGTGGTAACAATTTGATTCAACACTCAGTTCGGAAGTCTTTAGAGGAAAAATAATGAAATAAACATTTCATTTAAATTTCAGTTCATAAAGCACATTATATAAAAGTTATGGCCATTAACTTACAAGATAAGTTTGAAATTTGCAGAGGGTGATTGATCATCGGACCTCCAATTCTTTAGATTTGGAGTCTACGAAGTAGTTTTTTTATTGTTTCATTCCTTCCAATCTCCGATTGGTGACTTAGAGTAGAGCCATATGACAATTTAGGTGATTTTGCCCCAGAAAAAGTGTCAACAAATTATAGATTTATACTCACTCATGGAGAGTAGTTTCCAGTTTGTATCTAAGTGGACACATTTTATTATTTTTTTATTAAAAATAAATACAAGGCTCCTCAAATTGCTCAACACTCTCTGAAAAAAAGACAAAGACCTTTTTCCAACCTGTAGACTACTTTATATCCCCATATCCTTTTTCGAAGTTCTGCCATATTTATTTTAACTTTTTTTTTGTTTTATTTTATAAACTTCTATATTATTTCTCTTTTTTTATTACAAAGTCTCATTTCTCTTTATGAATTCCTGTCATCTTCGTTACCATTAGAAAGTCGTTTCTGATAGTAATCGTTTCTGATAGTAATCTTTTACATTTGAAATTTCCTTTTACTATTTGAATCAATTATATGTTATGCACATTTCAATATTGAATTTATTTTAATTAAATCACAAAAAAAAAATACTTTCATTGTATGGTTTCTTAAGAACAAAAATTATATTACAAAATTAAGATAGGTTCTCTCTTTTTTTAAATGATATACAATATCAAACAGCAATTTGTACCCTATATATAATTAAATGGTACAATATATATATATATATATATATATATATATATATATATATATATATATATATATATATATATATATATATATATATATATATATATATATATATATATATATATATATATATATATATATATATATATATATATATATAACAGATTGTAGGTAAAAAAACCTGCAAAACCAAGACAACTGCTTGTGCGTGTTTGTGTAAATTGAAATATTTGAAATTATGATTGTTCAGTTTATATATTTTTTTCACTTCATCTGAAACAACTGACACTCACATGCCAGTATAGGTACTCAAGTAATATATATAATTTATGCAAAACCAGTTAAATGCATTGTGTCAGTTCATAACCTCCTACACATATACTATCAGTGCTCAGATTGTACTAAGACAAATTTCTTAAACTGTTGGACATACTTCAATCTTTTCATTTTTCAAATTATTTTACTGTATATTTCATTGATCAAACTAATAATGGAATGCTCATGTGGACATTACATCAATCTAACCACACTCATGTTATCAAACCATTACATACTCACTTATATTAACAGGAAATAGATGAAATGAATTGGTTTATAATACGCTATAAAGCAAAATATAATAAGCATAAAATTTAATTATAAGAAACACTCAGCGTTATACTGAATAATTATACTATTATGAAATTGTCTTAGAAATTGATTACATCAAAATATAATCCATCAATCTGGTGTTAATATATGGATAAATATATGTGTGATAATATAGAGATATTAGATTGGTTTAATGTCCACATGGGCAGTCTATAATATCAAACCCAGTCAAAGCTGTGTGCATTTCATCATTAATTGTTGAATGAAATGATTGGTTGAATAGTTAGAAAAGTAAGAAGATTGAAATCTATCCGTTAAAGTGCTCAGTTTATATTAAGATAGTAAATCTTCAATCTTCCTCTATATATATATAAATAAAATGTCCGTTAATTAAAAACAAAATTGCTTAATTATAATTTGAAATAATAGATTAATGGGTTACAAACAATTACAAGAAAGTCACTTAAATCTGCAGAAGTACTTTTGGTTATTTTTTAAGCCTGCCTCAACTGCCACATATATATACATGTATCCAACACCCCATATTTATTTTTCTCCACCCAACTTTCTTTTAACTTAAAAAAAGTTGAGAATATATCGTTACATAAAATAACTAATGTTTTTTTATAATATACAGCATTATAAAAGGGAGTAAGAATTTAAAAGCTATTTATGTAATTGTAAAGAATATGAATTAAAATTCACACCAATTAAAAAAAAAAAAAAAACATTATTTAAATGCTTCTTCATATTTATTAAGAAATTTTTTCTTGTGATAATGTATATTTTTTATTTTTATGAGTAAAGTATCAACAATATAATATAAATTTTTCTTGAATCATTTTAATAATTAATTTCAAATATTTTAAAAAATAATCTAATTATTTCTGACATGAGATTAAATATTTAAGCAATAAGTAATATATAGTAAATTTAAGTCATTAATTCTAATAGAAAGGATTATTATTAAACAAGCTAATCCAAATATAACGTTTAAAAATAATTGTAATATAAATAAATCAATATCTATTTAGTAAGCTACATATATTTTCATTAAAGAAATTTGTTATTTATTTATATATTACCTTGAATGAACTCTATCAAACTTTGTATCTTCAAAGGCACGAAAACAAATGTCACGTATATAAAATGTATAAGATGGTAAAGAATTGGGGTTGTTCTTTTCAAATATAGAGCGATGTAGAATTTCCAAGAAATTTTAATGATGCGTTTCTTTTAAAACACTTGAATATTTAGAATTCTTAAAAAAATCATTAATTATTGGGTTGAACATTTAAATGTTCCACTCGTGGATTCACTGATTGTATCTTTCTCTCAAACAGTTTTTCATTTCCTATATACATTTTATCAAAGATATATAACATTCTACTCTAGCAGATTTTTGAAGATATATTACCAAGGTTGTAATTATAGATAAATTAAAGTTTTTTTATGACAAAATGAACAATTTAAAATCTTATCTTACCACTTTGTAGTTACCAGTCCATTATTTTTGTTTCTTTTAAATTAAATGTCAGTGCTAGTTTTTATATTATTATTATTATTATTATTATTATTATTATTATTATTATTATTATTATTATTATTATTATTATTATTATTATTATTATTATTATTATTATTATTATTATTATTATTATTATTATTATTATTTTTATTATTATTATTATTATTATTATTATTATTATTATTATTATTATTATTATTATTATTATTATTATTATTGTTATTATTATTATTATTATTATTATTATTATTATTATTATTATTATTATTATTATTATTATTATTATTATTATTATTATTATTATTGTATAATAAACAAAATATTATTTGTGTGATTACAATTTCATAACAAACGATAGTCTTAGAGTATTTAAAAAATGTGTATACTGTCAACATACCCCCATAATTAATTATTTATCAATTTGATCTTCAATAGGCAATTATGTATAAGGTGGGTTTATCAAAGACCTTAACGTTTAACAATATTTGTTTATAGTGACTGTTGATTTTCAAAAAGAAAGTCTACTTCAAGACATGATCTTATGACTAATTCCTGACTTATTTGCTGATCAACATCAATTCAAAATATGTAATTCCAATAATGATATCTTTTAATTATCCTTATTAGAGCAAGCCAGAATAATCAAAAGATGTCAGAAGGTTTGTGCATAAAATCCCTATATATTACCAACAAATCCAATATCCCCAGACAAGTTTACACCTTGTGACATTCATCAGTGATGAGCCTTGGATCTGAGAACACTGCACCCATATTTTATGGTCTAATACAACTCACCTGAGCCAACTTTTATATCTACTTAACTACAAAAGAATGAGTCTAAAATTTAAAAAAAGTATTTTCAATCTCCATGATCATTAGCTTAAATAATTATATAGGTTTGAACTCTGTTCAATACCCATACATTTTGGTGTTTAGTGGTTGAGATGTTTACTGTTTTATAATTGATCTTGCTTACTAGGATACTGGTAGTTATGGTTACTAAAATACCAAAGACAGAAAAAATTGAGTATTAAACTGACTTCAGACCTATGTGACTATTATATAAGTTAATGAGCTTAAACCGAAAATAGTATTGCATTTGTAAATAGTTTTGTGCTTAAGCAGAGAGAAAAAGTGGCTACTGGAGGGTTGCATTAGATACTAAGATTTAGGGATCATGCTCTCAGATCCAAGGCACCTCACTGATGAAAGCCATGAGATGAAAACTAGTCTGGGGATATTGGATGAGTTGGCACTAGATAAAGATTTTATGTACAAATCTTATGTAATCCATTGATTACTCTGGTTTGTACACGACGCTCTTCCGATCTAATGAAGAATCTTGCTTGTTTTAACAGTAAACACAAGCATAAAAAATGGTGATTATGTGACATTTACTGGTTTATATAACAAATCAATGACAAATGTAGCTCTCAACAATAACCATTTTTTTATTGGACAACAATAATAAAAAAGATACTTTATTAAATAAATTAATTTTCTCTAGTTCATTGCATTTAAAAATGCACATAAAGAATTTTTATAAAAAAGCTATTTAGGATGAATAAAAAAAACAATAAGTCAGGTTGTTAATGCCTTATTTATTATACTTAAATTCCTTCAGTTCTTTTCAGTTTAATTTAGTAACTGAGTCCAGGGTTAGTAATGTAAGAATTATTAATGTGGAAGCAAATAAAAAAACCCTCTGAATTGTATATAAACTGACCATTATCAATAAAAAAAAATAAAGTGCAGTATCTGGATTTTAGGTTGATAATATATTAGCATTTAATTTATAGAATTAATAAAATTCAAAATATAACTTATATATATATATATATATATATATATATATATATATATATATATATATATATATATATATATATATATATATATATATATATATATATATATATATATATAGATCCCATTATTATTAAATTAATGTTTGATTATAAGAGAAACAATAGAAAATATAAGATCAAATTAATGTGGTTTATCTCCTAAAATGAATGTATAAACATTTTTCAAATTAACAAAAAATGTTACACACAATCTACTATTTTCTTGGTCTACTTAATTTTATATAACATATTTAATCTCTGTTGTAATATTGTATATTAATGCCTGAAAACCTACATATATATATTAAACGTAAATATTTTGATGTAAAAATAAAAAAGTGCAATATATATA
>JAQFVV010005239.1:0-24102 GCA_028023455.1 Epiperipatus broadwayi | reverse complement strand
GTATGCATTTGGATGACTGTTGGGTGACCCAAGGCCCATCTGATATAGTTTCTAGACCATGTATGACTTTGCCCCATAAATATTCTCTTATTTTTGAAGTTTGTTAATTTTTTTTGTTCATTTTCTGAAAATAGAGTCTGAATATTTTTGTAGATTTTTTCCATTAGTGCCAATAGGCCTGTTGGTGATGGAGTGGCTCTGATAATATGGTGAATCATGTTTGATAATATGCTTACATATGCTATCCAGGCTTGCACTGGATCCATATCAATCTGACTCAATTTATTTAAATACACAGAAATTTCTGCTAACAAAAATTCAGGTGTTCTAGATAATAGTAATATTCTAATAGTATGTCCAGTAGATATTAAATTTTTATTATTGACATCATCAATTTTAGTGACAAGTGCAACATGGTCTGAAAAGGGTAAATTTTTAATTTCAAGATTAACAAAGTGATGAATTGATGGGGAATAAAACATGAGATCAATTAATAAAGAGTGCCTTCCATTGTTAAAAAAAATGATACCATTTGGCAAAAAACCTTCCCCACTCATCAGTGGAAAGGAAAAAAGATGTAACCACTTTTAATGAATTTTTCATATGCCAAGTTAAAATCACCCTTACGTATGAATGGGTAGGTGGAGGAGCCAAGCATGGAATTTAATGTGAGGATCAGACTGTTCATTAAGATAGGAATCAGAAAAATATATACAAAAATTACTACCATTGCTTTATGTCACAATGAGATAATAGTAATACTAAGTTTTAAAAGAGCTAAAAGGGCTAAGTTTATCTATAATAATTCCTGTACCTGCAGAGGTGGAGTTGGAAGATTTAGAGAAAGCTGCAAAACCTTTATTTACAAAGTACAGAAGGGTCAATATGTAAACCATTATATATTTTTGTTTCAAATAGACTTCTAAGATGCAGATGGACAATGTCATACCATTGTTTTGCTTAACAAATTCTATTAGTGATGTTAAGACCCCTAATGTTTAAAGATGCAATTTTTAACTTCATTAATATCTATTATCAAACCCACCACTTCTTAAACCAAAAACACAAAAATTACAATTGACTAGAGATAAACGGTACTAGCATGAAGATGAAAAACTAATTATACTCTTAGCAAGAAGCACATTACAATTATCTTCTAATTATTAATTGTTTTTGATTGACTTACAATCTCAGTTAAGTTATTAGTTGTTATAAAGGAAGAATCTGATTTTACTTAGTTTATTCAAGCACAACCTTATCTCCTACACAAAATTGTCTTCATCAACAGGAATTGTAGACTAAGTGTTTTCATTACAGATATTAGTTTTAACGATTTTTGCAAAGTCTGTCATATCATTGACCTCTGCATCAGTGCCCACATTCTCTCTTCTCTTATGTGGCCCCTAGAAAATCACTTAATAAAAAATGTCACTGTATATACACATGTGTGCAACATATTTATTAATAGCTGTGTGATGTTGACATATAATTTTTGTTTAGGCATATTACAGTTTTAGAAAAAAAGTAGGCTGATGAATATTGGTCATAAATAAAGAAAAAGCACAAAAAAAAATCCCATGAAAATCATTCAAAAATAAAGAATTTAAAAAGTTAAATGTTTTGCATTGTAACATCATTCTCAATGATTGGTGTGGAATGAGTTATATCTAATAATATAAGTTCCGTGTAAGCTGCAATGAATAAATTCTATAATAACTAACTTTTTCAGACATCAGTTATTTTGTTAGAGAAGACCCTATTGCACATACTTGAAAATAAATATTTAGAGTATAATCTTTTCATCTGTACAAGAAAACTTCCAATTCTTATCCTAATCAAAACTTGGTGAAATATGAGACTACAGTGATGAGAACAAATAATTCAATGTGTGGAGGAATAACATTAGAATATCAAGAAGTAACAGTAGCAATAGAAAAAAAAATACAATATTTATCTAAGAATTTGTTCCTTACAAAAATATAAGTATCAACACTTACAGTAATTTAAACAACCAAAATCAAAATTTCTCAACAAATCTTTATCCATATTACTACAGAAAACATGAAAATTTAACACAAACATTTTATCATTGAGAAATAAAAGATCATATTAACAGACTAGTTTATATCTAAACTCCCATTATAATGATAGTATTAATTACATATCAATATATTAATCTAAAACTAATAAAAATAAAATAATTTCCAAAATGTAAAATATTTCATACTACTTAGCTATTTAGGTTATCTATAAATATGAAATAAATCACACCAGCAGTATTTGTTATATATTGCTGCCCTCCTTTTTTCTTCTAAATACATCAAAAACTACACATAAAAACTCATGTCTGTACTAAA
This sequence comes from Epiperipatus broadwayi, assembly GCA_028023455.1. Taxonomy (NCBI): domain Eukaryota; kingdom Metazoa; phylum Onychophora; class Udeonychophora; order Euonychophora; family Peripatidae; genus Epiperipatus; species Epiperipatus broadwayi. The sequence continues at coordinate 21,745 of JAQFVV010005239.1, read as the reverse complement.
TATAAAAAAGTAACTATGAACCTGATTATCGCATGATTACCATTTCTTATGCTTGCTCATAACTGTTAATAAAACAGGCAAAACTCTCCATACAGTAGTGTCACTCAGTGCAAGCCAGAGTAATCAATGGATACCAGAAGGCTTGTGCATAAAATCCTCATTTAGTGCCTACTCATCCAATATCCCCAGACTAGTTTCTGGCTTATGGCCTTCATCAGTGAGAAGCTTTGGATCTGAAAGCACTGCACCTAGATCTTAGGATCTAATGCAACCCTCCAGCAGCAACCTTTTATCTACTTATCTACAAAGCTATGAGAATCAAATTGAAAACACAAAAATATTTTCAATCTAAGCATTAGCTTATATAGTCATATTACCTCTGAGTTTAAGATCAAGAAACACCATGGTCTTTCTTCTCTGTGCCTGATATGGCAGAATGAATGTTTGTGTAAATGATAAATATTTTTCCCAATACATATATACAATTATGACAGACAAAAATAAAGCATGGCCCTTATTCCCAGGAGGCTGTAAAGTCACCAACCAAGGCAGCGGTTGGTGGCCGAAGGTGGAGGGTGCTAAGAATCCCCTGATTGTGGACCGAGGCTGCCATTTGATGACGACTTTTTATTTAGGTACTTACAACTGCAGATCACTTTCAAGTGAAGGAAGATTGCAAGAATTAGAAGAAGAACTCTGTTATATTAAATGGGATATTATTGGACTTTGTGAAGTTAGAAGAAAAGGTGAAGAGACAATTGATTTAAAAAGTGGACATATGCTCTATTATAAAGGCACAAATATTGGAAATACAAGTGGAGTAGGATTCATTATAAATAAAAAGTGGAAGAACAATATTGTGGAGATTGATGGTGTATCAGACAGAGTGGCAAGATTAGTTATACAACTTAATAGCAGATATCAAATGCAGATAATTCAGGTTTATGCCCCAACAAGTTCTCACAGTGATGAAGTAGTAGAAGATTTTTATATGGATGTACAAAAGGCTTTTGATCAGAGTAAACAACATTTTAAAATTGTTATGGGAGATTTTAATGCTAGAATTGGTAAACAAATGAAAGATGAAAGTGTTGTAGGTAATTTTGGTTATGGTAATAGAAATGAGAGAGGACATAGACTTGTGGAGTTTGCAGAGAAGAAAAAACTTTATATTATGAATTCTTTTTTTGAGAAAAATGTTAGAAGGAAATGGACATGGAAGCATCCAAATGAAGGTACAGCAGAATTGGATTATATTTTGACTAACAGGAAATACATATTTCAAGATTGTAATGTTCTTAATAAATTTAACACAGGAAGTGATCATCGATTAGTAAGGGGTAAGATACATGTTAATGTAAAACTAGAGAGACAAAAATTTTTAAGAAAAACTATATTTACAGTTGATATTCCTAATCTTCAGAAACATTCTTTTAAATTAGAACTTACAAATCGGTTTCAAGTATTAGTAGATTTTGAACATGATTCAGATTTGAATGAAATTAATATGAAAATAACTGATACAATTTTAAATACTGCAACAAAGATAGCTGGTAGAAAAAAGCAGCAATTGACCAATAAAATTTCTACTGAGACTAGAGAACTTATGAAAAAAAGAAGGAATATGAAGATATACAAATATGATGCATTAAAAAGAATTGAATATCTCGAATTTTGTAAAATGGTGTGGAAAAGAGTTGAAAATGATATAAGAAAGTATAACTGTGAAATAGCAAGAAAAGCTGTAGAAGAAAATAAAAGTCTTAAGAATGTAAAACAACATTTTGGTATTGGTAGGAAATTTATATCTGCAATAAGGAAAAAAGATGGAATTATTACTAAAAAGAGATAGACATTATGAATTTGGTAGAAGATTTTTATCAACAATTATATAGTAATGAAGAACAAGTACCTCTTATATCTATTACATCTTCCGAATTGCCCAGAATTTTAAATGAAGAAGTGAGAAATGCAATTAAATGTATGAAAAAAGGAAAGGCTCCAGGTAATGATGGAATTATAATTGATATATTAAAAGAAACAGGTGAAGAAACAAAAAATATTAGCAAAGTTATGTACCAAATGTCTAAATGATAAAGATGTACCAGATGATTGGAAGGATGCAGTAATAATATTAATATTTAAAAAAGGTGATAAAGAAGATATTAGAAATTACAGACCTATCAGCCTTTTATCAGTTTTATATAAAAATTTTACCAAGATAATTACAACTCGTCTACAGAGAACCTTGGATTTCCACCAACCAAGAGTACAAGCTAGATTTAAAAGTGGTTTTAGTACAGTAGATCATATTCAGGTATTGAGAGAAGTTATAGAAAGGACAAATGAATATGAGTTGTCATTATGTTTTGGATTTGTAGATTATGAAAAGGCATTTGATTCTATAAACATTTCTTCAGTGATTAAAGCATTGGATCATCAAGGTATAGATCCAGGATATTGTCATATTTTAAAGAATATTTATAAAAATGCAACAGCAACAATTAGATTACATAATGATACTGGCAACGTCAACATTGAGAAAGATGCAAGACAAGGTGACTCCATATCTCCAAAACTTTTTACAGCAGTGCTACAAGAAGTATTTTGTGGATTAAAATGGGAAACTAAAGGAGTGAAAGTAAATGGGGATTATTTAAGTCATTTAGATTTTGCAGATGATGTAGTTGTTTTTGCAAATAATGCTTCAGAGCTGCAGGAAATGTTGCAGGAGTTATCAGATGAAAGTAGGAAAGTTGGACTAAAGATAAATGTTAAAAAGACTAAAGTAATGTTTAATCGATTTGCTCAAAATATGGAAATAAAGATTGATTATGATGAATTAGAAGAAGTTAAGGGTTACAAATATCTTGGTCAGATTATTAAATACAGATGGAAACATAATGGAGAAAATTAATCATAGAATTAAACTTGGTTGGAGTGCTTTTGGTAGAGATAACTTGATACTAAAAGGAAATATGCCTATGTGTTTGAAAAGAAAGGTTTTTAACAAATGTGTTTTACCAGTTCTTACTTATGGATCTGAGACTTGGACACTTAATAGAAGATCAATACAGAGACTTCAGACCACTCAAAGAAGTATGGAGAGATGTATGTTGATAGTAACAAGAAGAGATCGAAAATGCAATGTATGGGTAAGAGAACAAACAAGTGTTACTGACCTCATTGAAAAAATTAAAATATTGATGTGGAGTTGGGCTGGACATATTACTAGAAGAGGTGATAATAGATGGACAATTGAAATTTTAAACTGGATTCCAAGAGATTGTAAAAGACCCAGAAGGAGACCACATGTAAGATGGATGGATGAAATAAGAAAGTGTGCAGGGGTGATGTGGAGAAGAGAAGCTAAAGATCAGAGAAGATGGATTAAACTTGGAGAGACCTTCATCATGCAGTGGATTGATAATGATGATGATGGGTATAAACTCAGTTCAGCACCCATACATTTTGGTGTCTTTGGTTCTTTAATAACTCCTATTAGGCAGGATTGGTATTAAACCACTGAACATCACATGATCACCATTTCTTATGCTTGCTCATAACTATTATTAAAACAGGCAAAACTCTCCATACAGTAGTGCTCTCACAACCACAAGAAAAAAGCAGATTTAGAATTAATTTTAACAATGTAGGAAACAAGGAACCAAAGAGTTGCCATTATGTTTTTGATTTATAGTTCAGAAAAATGCACTTTATTCTATAAGCATTTACATATTGCTATTAAAGCTTTGGATTATCAAGATACAGAAAAAAAATTATGTCCTGGAGAATATTTATGAAAATGCAACACTAGTGATTTTATTATTTGGTGATATAAAAAAAATTGATATTGAAGAAGATATATAAGGTGATTCCATATCGTGAAATCTTTTTGTTATTTAATGTGTATTTTATGGAATAAAATAAAAAGATAAGGGAATAAAAATGTAGACCTAATTTAAGTTATCTACATTTTGGATATGATATGACTGGTTTTGCAAATAATGCTTCAGAGATTTAGGAAAAGTTACAAGTATTATCAGATAATAACTGAAACACAGGCTAATTATATACCTGTGTCTATATATGTAATATAGGGCATATGAGCACAGACTTTCAGATGACCCATCACTCTCCACTCTATCTAATAACACTGATACACTCAAGCACATATATGCCAAAAAGAGAAATAATCACCAATATATGTATTTCATGCTAAACCAGCAATCATTAGTTGGTCCAGATTATCATCTCCCACACATATATACTATAAGTGCTCAGATATATATTAAGATAGACAATCTTCATACTTTAATGGACAGGCTCCAATCTACTACACACTCCAACTCTTCAACCATTCATCCAATTGAAAATCTGATGATGGATGCTCGAAGGCCACCCGGAGGCCGAGATTCTTGTCACACCCATGTTGACCCAAAGTCAATCTGAACCCCATATGTACAGGACATAATCCATTTAATACATATGCAAGGATGGGCAGACATCTCTACAATTAGCCTGTGTTTCAGTGATTACATTGTAGAGATGTCTGCCCATCCTTGCATATGTATTAAATGGATTATGTCCTGTACATATGGGGTTCAGATTGACTTTGGGTCAACATGGGTGTGACAAGAATCTCAGCCTCTGGCTGGCCTTTGAGCATTCCATCATCAGATTTTCAATTGGATGGATGGTTGAGGAGTTGGAGTGTGTAGTAGATTGGAGCCTGTCCATTAAAGTATGAAGATTGTCTATCTTAATATGTATCTGAGCAATTATAGTATATATGTGTGGGAGATGATAATCTGGACCAACTGATGATTGCTGGTTTAGCATGAAATACGTATATTGGTGACTATTTATCTTTTCAGCATATATGTGATTGAGTGTATCGGTGTTATTAGATAGAGTGGAGAGTGATGGGTCATCTGAAAGCCTGTGCTCATATACCCTATATTACATATATAGACACAGGTATATAATTAGCCAATGTTTCAGTTATTATATTGTAGAGATGTCTGCCCATCCTTGCATATGCATTAAATGGATTATGTCCTGTACATATGGGGTTCAGATTGACCTTGGGTCAACATGGGTGTGACAAGAATCTTGGCCTCAGGGTGGCCTTCAAGCATTTCCATCATCAGACTTTCAATTGGATGGATGGTTGAAGAGTTGGAGTGTGTAGTAGATTGGAGCCTGTCCATTAAAGTATGAAGATTGTCTATTTTATCTGAGCACTTATAGTATATATGTGTGGGAGATGATAATCTGGACCAACTGATGATTGCTGGTTTAGCATGAAATACGTATATTGGTGATTATTTATCTTTTCAGCATATATGTGCTTGAGTGTATCGGTGTTATTAGATAGAGTGGAGAGTGATGGGTCATCTGAAAGTCTGTGCTCATATACCCTATATTAAGTATTATCAGATGAAAGTAGAAAAATAGAGAAAAAATAAATGTAAAAAAACTCTGAAATATTGTCTCAGAAGAAAATAATGATTGATAAACATAAATTTGAAAATGTTACTTATAAATAGTTTGATCCGATAATTCATACAGATTGATTCATAACAATAAAAATCAATCTCACAATCCAACATGGATGCCTATACATTTGAAAGAAAGATTTTTAATAAATTTTTATCATTTCTTATTTATGGATCAAAAACTTAAATACTGAACACAAAAGGAATAGAAAAAATTGAGATTATTGATCAAAATAAGATGAATATTAGCTGCAACAAGAAAAGATTAAAAACAAAATATATGAATGACAGAACAAAGTTATTATTAATGCTTCTCAAAAAATTAAAACACTAAATGGAGCTGCATTGAATATATTGTTAGAAAATATAGATAATAACAGATGGATAGTTACAGTTTGAAATTGGATTCTAATAGTTGCAAAAGATCTTGGAATTATTTACATGAAAAAGTGATAAAATAATAAGAATGATTGCTGGTATAATTTTAAAAAAGAAGCTGTAGTTTAAAGAAAGTGGATTAAATTTACAAAGATCTTCATCTTATAGGAAATCAATTAAATTTACAAATATCTTCATCTTATAGGAAATCAAAAATGTTTGAAAATGATGTTTAATAAATAAAACTCAAATGTTTTTGTAAAAACAGTATCTTTAGAATTTAATCAGATTAAAATACCAGCACAAGCCCTGTATCTAATGGATAACTATTAAGTAGAAAATCTGAAATTTTCAGACCTTCATATGTTTTCTAATCCAACTATCTAACTTAAATATCCATATGAAACTGAACCAAGTTCAGATACATCATATATTAATAGCTTTCACAATATAAAATTGCCTCATGACCTAATTTAAACAAGCTTTGCAGAATATCCCCAACCCCAAACTAATTTCTGCTACTGGCTTCCTCAGTGAGGTGCAAGGATATTGAAGCATTAGATTAAAATACCAGGACAAGCCCAGCACTTAATCTAATGGATAACTCTTAAATAGAAAATCTGAAATTTTCAGACATTCATGTCTTCGAATCCATGTCTTCGAATCCAGCTACCTAACTTAAATAGCCACATGGGACTGAACTAAGTTCAGATGCACTATATATTAACAGCTTTAGCAATATAAAATTGCCAAAGCCTTAATAGCAAAAAATAAAATTTACAAAGAAATCAAGTCAGATTTTCTAAATAGTTATCCATTAGATAAAGTGCTGGGCTTGTCCTGGTATTTTAAACTAATGCTTGAATATTTTAGCACCTGATTGAGAAAGCCAGTAGCCGAAACAGGTCCAGGGTTGGGGGTATTCTGCAAAGTTTGTTAACAGCTTATTTGCGAGCTCTTTATAAAACATTTGTAATACAAGCTTGTTTAAATTAGGTTAGGTGACATGTGACTTGGTTTCTTTGTTAAACAAAAAGATATTTATTTGTTCATGACATTCAATCTGAAAAAGTATTAATAATTTGGACTGATATAATGATAGGAAAGTGTATAAATAATGAAGAATTTTTCATAAATAATGAATCAGTAACATTTGAAAATGATGATAATGAATAAAACTTAAATAAGTGCTACAGATTTAACAGAATTTTCAGAACACAGATATTTACAGATATTTATTGTTTGTATAAAACCTAAAAAAAATAGTTTGCACTAATAGAAAGGTAAGAAAGTGTATAATAATGAAACATTTTAAATAAGTAAGTGTATAAATAAGGAATCATTTTTAATAAAAAAACAGACTCACATAGCTCACCTAGCATTCAGTAGAATGCACTTAGAAACATTCACAATTAAATGTATAATATTATTTTTGTCTTTGACTTCTTTAAATAAAATGGTTGCTTTTGACAAGGGTGCTCAGAATCAAAAATATATTACGACTGAATTTAATTTTCTCAGTATTTTCTAAGAGTAAGTAGGTGTATTAATATTGCCTTTAACTTTCTGCAACATGATAAAAGATAAAAAAAACACTTTTCTGACAAGTGTTTCAAAGGAATGTCCTTTCAAACTGCCTATGAAGATGACCGATTCTCTCCTCAATTATTTTATCCTACAAACATTATTTACATTTTCTCATTATGTGAAAATATAATAAATGACATAAAAATTGTGGTAAACAGTGCTGTTAAGATTTATCAAGGATTCAATTAATTTCAAATTTAAAACAATGCCGATAATTATTTAACAAAAAGTAAACGTTTTACTACTGTTTATTGTAAAGAGAGATGTTACTCTATTGCTTAAACTAAAACTAGATCTGTCCATTAGAAAATTATTTTAAAATAATTTACAAAATCAAATTAAAAACAAACATTAAAACTAAGTGTCCTCAGCTGTTTAAACATGAAATGATTGAATTACGAATGCCACTAGTAGATGTGGAATTAGCTAAACATGCCCAACCTGCAGTGTATATGCTCTGAAGTCAAAAGTTTGAAGAAACAATAGGAAATATAATAAAAAAGGAAAGTTATCTGTGGAAGACTCATCATGGGCTACTACCATTGTTTAATCATAAGACCACCAGATGGGATTATTCATCTGTGAAAAGATTACCGAATTACCATAAAAAAATGTATAAACAGAGATACTTAATCCATGCCAAATGTACACAAAGTGTTAGCATCTTTACAGAAAGCCTCATTCTTCACAAGATAGATTTAAATTTCCATTCTGCAAAATACATAGATATATATTTAAAAACACTATTTATTTTACTATTACAGCTTATAAGTTATACATATTTATATAAGAAAATTAATTGTATTTCATATATTTGAAAAGTTAAAACACAGAGTAAAAACCAATATACTTATTATGTTAAAAGTTACTCAAATAAATAATCAAAATTGCATGGAAGCACCAAGCCACAATTTGTAGAAAATTGCTACCAACAAAAAACAAGTGTTGAAACTTCAAGATTATTATCTTCATTTTACTGATCCTCATATAGTGATCTATATGTTCCACACTGAGATGTTACTAACATCAAATTCACTCACGTTAAAGATAGGAACAACCATTTTTCTTCTTCACTTTTTCCACACAAACATACAATTATTTTTTTAACTTAGATATTCTATGGAAGTTCTTCTTAAAAAGTGTCATGTGCACCATCTGCCATATCCATGGGGAGACATTTTCAGCTCTGTATGCAAAAATAAATAACACACACAACTTGAATATATATATCAGCAAGTTTATTTTTGTTTGCTGAGGCATTAATTTAACAATATAACAAGCAGTACAACAAAATTACATTACTAACAATAATTTATCCTATTTACTTTTGGAATTGCTATAAAATATATATAGCTCACTATTCTCCAAATATATTCTTTACTCATCTAATTAAAGTCTATGTGAATTTCTTTCCATCTGAACTTTAACAGTAATTCACTAAAACTAATTTTATTAACACTATCTTTTCTCCCTTTCAAGAAAAGCATTGTTTTACTTTCAGCAGTCATTTTCTCCTTTCGACAGTGACTGACGGCTCTCAACTGCTGTACACTAAAGTTTTTTTCATATGTTTTGTCTAAAATCAGTCTGGGAAAAAAATAATAGTAAAGCCAGTGCAATTACTGCCTACTTTACTAGTGAAATCAAGTAGAGAGTTGGACATCACAGCATACTCCAGTAAAATCCCAACCGATCAATCAAACTGGATACCTCTATTATAAATTAAATGGTAGGTTTAATTTTACATGATTCTGTCATGCATAGTGACAAAACTGCAACAATGGTGGCATGCACTGACAAAACTGAATACCAGTGATTCTTGAGACCATCTATGGTTACACTGGTATTTGTAAGTATTGAATTGTTTTTCTTCAATGTATTCTTTTAAGGAAACTAAAATTACATTAGGTGGTCACCTGACATACGTTATGAACACGCTAATGATAAAATAGCATTAAGCTAATATATAATCTATACTTTTACTTTTTCTTTTTCAGTAGTAATCCAGCCAAAACAAAAAAATTTACCTTAGATAAAGCATGGCCAAATATTATCACTATTCCAACAGGTTTAATTATTTTTATTGTGTGCAACTAAAAAGGATGATAAATTTGTGACTAATACTAAACAAAAATGACAGATAAATGTTAAATGAAAATCCAATAAAGAAGATAAAAAACCATTACTAGTATAAAGAAGAAATTGCATAATGATTGGAAGTGTAATAAGTATACAGATGAACATTATGAAAATGATGAGAAAAAGTCAGACAGGAGGTTTAGGCATTAAAAGCAGGAGATATTAGCAAGTAATTTCAGAAGAACAGTGTACTTTTCAGCATATACAGAAATGTCAAGGTTCAAAAACTGATGATAATGAAAAAAAGTTGAACTTACAAGAAAAACAATAACTTCTAATAACTTCTTTCTTTAAAAAAAATGTGGGAAACCATTGTGACAATAGAAGAGATATAATCATGCCAAGAGAGATTTCTGGAAAATAACATATCCAATACAAATACTTTAAATGATTTTGGATTACTACTGTATCAAAAATTAAATTTGATAAAGTTATATTTTTTTTCACTAATGTCACATTGAAAAGAAAATAATGGTGCTTAAAAGAAAAGTTGGACTGTGTTACAGCAAAATTATGAATTGCTCTGACAACAGCAATGATATGAACATTTGTATAAATTGTAAATACAGAAAAAAAAGACCTAGCCTTGACACATAGCAATAATTACAGAAAAAGTATTAGATAATCTACCTTTATGTTAAGAGAACAGTTAAAAAACTAAGATACTTATTTAGCAATTTTGATGGGTAAACTGTATATTAAAATTTAACTTATAACAGACTAAATAAAAAATAATAGAAATATCTACAATAACTGCGGGGATCCAAATTTCTGGATCAAGTCCACAAATGAGAAGCAAATATTGCCATGAATTACAATTTTTTCAAAGGCTCCATAGATAACAATAATTATCATTGATAGATCAATTGTTTTGAAAATCATACTGTTTTACCATCTAATTAGCTTTTTATATAACTGTGAAAAAGAGATAATAATAAGAATAATAGTTAAAAGAAAGTGACTTAATGTTCTTTTTTGAGAATGGTATGTATATATGAGAATTTTGGAAACAATTGAGGTAAACATCTTTTTGAAGATAATACTTAAAAAGATGACTATGCACTGGAATAATTTTGAGTCATATATTTACAGACAATATCTAGAATGTTGTTTGGCTAAAAGATATTTTAGGTTGAAATGGACACAAGAAATCTAGATACTTTTTCATTCAACAGAATCTAAATCTCTCACCCATCAAGCATAGACAATAACATATCAGATGATATCTGCAAGTATAACTTTGAATATTCCATAATGCTATTGAATTCAGATTGGTCAAACGTCCAACATTCTTAGAAAATCATGAAGATACATTTTTTGAATCAAGATGATCTCACAACATAATGAATATGATAACTATGATTGTCCCTCATTGACATATATTCTTTTTGAAATTAAATAATATATTTTTCCTATTCAGTCTGTTAGTTTTATTCACTTGTGATATTTCTTTTGGTGATCAATTTCTATATCAAACAGTTTATTTTACTTTTATATTCAATATAAAAATAGATTAAAAACATTTAGTTAAAATATAAATACAGTAGAAAGATTTTTTTAAATTAATTAACTTTATTACAAGGATCAGTAGTAACCTATTCCTTTCTGAATCATCCAATATGAAAAGCAATCTTATAGTCATTACATTAAGGATAGCAAATGAAAATTCAATAGAGATATTACATAATTAATCATGCTGTGATTAATTTATTTTTATATTAAATATTGAGCTTTGACTTTTTCTCATCCTGTATTGTAATTTTACTTCAAATGCAGCCTTTTAAGCAATAATTACAAATCAAGCTTCATATTTAAAAATATATAAAAATAATATCTCTGCTCAATTAGATATACTTCTTGAGGTATAACTAGAGAAATATATGTAAAAAAAATTATGGATTTTCTTACTATATATTTACTGGAAAAAAAAACTAAATGTATCCTCATGACAAAAAAAGAGATATCCTTTGAGAAAACAATGTAAGATCATGATTAGTAACCTATTTAGATCAGAAAATTAAGGTAAAAACTTAATGCAAATAGAATATCTAATTTATGAAAAATAGTGCCCTGGGCAGCTCATTTAGGGGGCAAAATTAAGAGAAAGGATTTCCACCACTATTAAAACCTGATTATTATTTTGGCAGGAATTAAGATTTAATAAAGAAACTTTTATTTTTAATAAATTAACATTGACTTATTTTCAAAATAAAATTAATATATCAGCCATAATAATTCATTACTATTTTATAGGTAAAAATATATAATATAGTCGTGTGCATGACGATATAAATAAAATGATAAAGTAACAATTGATGAATTATAGCTAATGTGACACTGACAAGATATCTGTGGTCATTGTTAATACTCAAAATATAATTTACATTTCTTTTTAATAATATATTTCAACAATCCACATATTATATATACACCAGTTAACAAAATGTGTTAATAAACAGCATTATATATAAATGTAATACAGTACTATTTAAAAAGAAAAAAGGTCTCAAATATTCAAAAAATATCACATGCTCCTTTTAAACATCCAAAAAATGTCCTATCATGCTTTCAGCAATTCATAAAATGTCATGAAGATCTTGAATATTGAAAAAATATCATCGACCCAACACTTATATAGAAAAAAAAAATTGTAAAGAAAATACATTTGCTAATCTTAAAAAAAAAAATTATTCGTTATTAGTAGATAGTTATTATATCCATATCTTATTCATATATTACCTTTAGCGGGTTGAATGAATAAATGATTAAGAATTTGCTGTGGATTGTAAGCGAGGAAACAACGATCCTTTTTTTTTTTTTTAAATGCTTATTTTCTACTCGAAAAGACTTAATATTGTCTATTTTTATTGAAATATGGGCGTAAATGTTTTTATTGTATACAATAATGCTTATATTAATTTATTATTATGGTTTTATTCAGTAAGAGCAGACCGACAAACGTAATTGAGATTTATTGAATTACATTAAGTTTAGTATAGCCAATATATAATACCGTTGAAATTTACACTTAATGAATTATTACTTAAGGTATTAAATATTTATACAGTACTAAATTACGCTCAGATTGCCTTTTATTGATTTCGTTCAGTTTCCTTCTATTGAAGCTCCGATTCTAGTGCATTTGAGGAGTCTGGACATAGCAATTTCTAATTTAAATCAGAAAAACAACTATTTTTATTTTTTCTTCTTCGTTTCATACTTTTAAAAATTATCTTCATTTTAGGCCTTTATTTCTTTTCTCAAATCAATTACCTTTCAAATTTTTAAAACGTTAAAAACCAATAGCTGCAGACGTTGAACACCACGTGATTACTAACATTCAAGGCATTAATCTGACATTTAGTGGTCGTATTTCGATAATAACTTGCTACATCTTAGTTAGCGTCATATAAGTTTAAAATATAATCGTATGCGTTAATAAAACAAATATTTACATTAAAAGACTATAGCTATGTAGTAAGAATTATCAGATTTATATAAATTTACTTTAATCTTACAATTTTAAAACATATTTATCAATAAAAGCAATAGGGTTAGCTCATATAATTAAATTATCCTAAATAGATCCAATTAATAATATGTGGGGCATTAAATATATGTACAAGTTTAAGAGAATCTTACCACGATTATCGTTTTTTAAAACACGCTAAGAGCAATAATAAGGTTAAATAAAATTGTTGCATTTCCTCTCTCATCTGAGATTCTTGGGTGGCGCTCTCTATCGGGATAATTATACCTTGATTAAATTAATATACAAAACAAATTTATAAAAGATGTGGAAGAAAAGTTTTTATCTGATGGATTATTATTAATACATATTACCTATAGAATATAGCCTTAAGTGATAATAACTATAATATTAATATAATATAGGCGAAATTTTGTAAAAATTAAGTCAACAAAAAAACAAATTTTTAAAAGAAGTTATGAAATAAAAGATTTTATATTATATCAATACTTTTATAGGATAAGAAATTTGTAAATATGATTACTACAGTGGCATAATTAGAACTTTATATTTGTAACACAAGTTGTTTGCATTCTCTCATAATATATTGATTAATAAAAAGGACAAATACAATTTTATATTTGTCATCAGCAAATACAGTTAAAATAATTGCTATATCAAGAAACTGAATGATTATATTTTCAATTCATAATACTGTATCTCATAGCCCAATTATTTAATAGAACTTCTTAAAATATTTTTATTATCTTTAGTTTAGGTAAAAGATCTTTCAGAACATTCTGCAATCATTGGAGCAGACTAAAAAAAGTAAGGGCTGTTTCAATAGGTGAAGCAATTACCTCCCATGCTGAAATGGGATGGTTGCAAAAATGAAACATACTTTTTAAAAAAAAAAAAAACTTTTGTTAACTTAAAATTATAAAAATATCTAAATAATATAAAATTTAAAAACACTTGGGATTATTTTTAATGGAAAAATAACTCTTGTTTAAATTTGTAAATGAAGTTTTCAGTCATTTTAAAATATTTTCTAAGTAATTTTTAAATGAAACAATATATTAATAGAAAGTATAATAAAAAAGATTAAAGAATCTTTTGTTTTAGCTTAGCTAGGAAATAAAATGATTCTCCAAATATTATCAATATGGTGAAATTCACAAATGGTAAAATGAATAAAGATCTTCAAATGTTATTCAACTACAAAACTAAAACATGTTATTGCTAACACTTCACTAAGACCAGCTTTTCACCAAGATTGGAAAAAAAAATCATATTGGTTTGATACTAATGCTGTTTTTTAATTTGTTCTCTTTAAAAAAATTAAAGTAATTGGGAATTCCTGAGAGTATCTTAAATTTTTGTAATTTGTTGCAAAACAGTTTGTGATTCACAATCAACAGAAAGAGTTTTTTGATATTCTATGTGATCTTAACCATTATTTATTTATTTTTTATTTTTATTAAAAAGTAACGGTATTGTTACTGTTTTGTATTTCTGAAATTTTTTATTGATAACTATATAAATGTATTATGTTTGAAAAAATGATAGAGTGTCATTTGCAGTTCAATTAAATTTAGAGTAAAATAATTACTTTCATATTTAAAAATTTTAAATTAAAAATATATTTTCTATTTTTAAAATATGACATTTAAATTAACACAAGTAATTATTGTCATTATATCTACAAACATTGATGAAGATATGTTGATATTTTAAAATTAATTTAATAATAAGTAAAATAAAATAAAAGAAGAAGAAAACTGTGTAAATAAATATTTATAAGAATGATTCTACAGAATATAAAAAAACAAGGCAAAACTCTCCATATAGTAGTGCCATCCTGTGCCAACCAGAGTAATCAATGGATGCCAGGAGGCTTGTGCATAAAATCCCGATCTACTGCCTACTCATCCAATATCCCCAGACTAGTTTCTGACTTGTGGTATAATATAAAAAATTTAATTTTAATATTTTGATCATTTTCAATTAATTTTATATTTTCAATGAAACTGGAATGTGTCTCAATTAATATAGCAAATTCAATTATATCCTATTCTGAAAATATAAACAAACAATAAATAAAAATATTAAAATTTGTAAGTTTAATAATATGGCAGCAGAAATTTTTATTTTGGTGTGTCCTCACTAAATCTAACATTCTTAAATGACATTGTTTATTAACTACATTAAAAAAAACACAGATTTCCCCCCTCATTTCCTTCCCCCAAACTTTCATATTGAATAGTATTATTTTTAAGAAAATGAATTCTTTGCATAAAACTACAAGTCCTATAATATTTAAAAGTAATCATAAAGTATTTTTAAGTAATAAAATATAAGTTATTAATTGAACTGTAAAAGAAAAAATAAGTTAAAATATTTCTGTAAACATTCTGAAACTGTAAAATTTCTACAAGTTTAGTTGAGTTAAAATCGATAACTCCAAAGCCATTCAATTATAAGTAGGATCCCAAAATCAATGCTGACATAAAAATGTCAACACAACTAAAGAAGCTGTCTGCTGATAACGAGGCTCCATTATGTTTCTATGAAAGAAAAAAAAAGAGCTACATTATGTTTCTATGAAAGAAAAAATATATTGGATGTTTCTATAGAAGTAAAAAAATATGGAAAAAAGAATTTCTAGAACAAGTTTGCTATTTTATTTTTTAAAACAATTATGGTACATTATACGTTTTTTTTTTTTTTGTTTGAGTGAATGAAATTACACACACACATATATATAAATGGACTCTGAATTTTTTTATTAATAATTTCATTATTATTTATTTTAAAATTTTGTTTGTACTGTAAAGGTAATTTGTATATGCATAAAAAAGCATATATGTTTGTGTGTGTTAAAATACTGCACATCAAATGACAACACATTACCCAATATGCATGGTATTATAACAAAA
Source organism: Epiperipatus broadwayi (assembly GCA_028023455.1). Taxonomy (NCBI): domain Eukaryota; kingdom Metazoa; phylum Onychophora; class Udeonychophora; order Euonychophora; family Peripatidae; genus Epiperipatus; species Epiperipatus broadwayi. The sequence continues at coordinate 5,732 of JAQFVV010005239.1, read as the reverse complement.
TGCATAAACAAAGCATGGGCTGCTAATTGTTACATGAAAGACATGCTAAGATAGCTTGCAACAGATCATAGTAGATACCATGTCTCATTGTATACTGTTGCAAAAAGAGAGTGAGATAGTTTATTAGAATGTATATATTAATTTGTATATAGATGTGGACATTATATATTTATTTGTATATATTTATTTTGCATGTATTTATAATTTATTCATGTTGATAAAGTTATTATTTTTGATAGATACTATAAATAATTAATCAAAACATTGGAATTTTAATTATTATTTGCATATATTGATCCAGTGACTAACAACATACTTTAAAAAATATATTTATTTAAATAGTTTCTGTAAATTAATTTAGAAATTTAGAGTTTGTGAAAAAATTTATAAAATTATATAATAACATAAATTAAATGAATTTATAAACAAGCCCATACTGCAAAACATATTTATTTATTTTTTTATAAAAACCAACTTGAAAATAAAACTAATTGGCAACTAAATATTAACATCAACTTTCTTCACACCATTCTGTAGTTTCCAGATGTAAGAAAAAAGTTATCTAGGGTTCACAATTCCTTATTATACTTTTTCAAGTTAGGCCTAATCTTTATTCCTTTCTGCCATGTTCCAAGAAGAGTAAAGAATTGAATCAAGATTGCACTAGAAATTTACATGTAAAAGGTAATTTTAAATGCAATTTTTAAATATTATTATGACCCCCAAACATTCTATTAAGATTATCTCTAACAGGAGCAAAAATGTTTTCCACAATATGTGATGTTTTAATATTACCTATAAATATAATAACAGCCAAAAATGTTTTTATCAAATAAAACTTTAAAAAAATATTTACACTCTATAATATATGTAATGAATGCGGGATTCGAACTCAGACTTTCACACGACCCTCAATTCTCAGATGAGATAGCATGGAGAGTTGAAGGTCGTGTGAAAGTCTGAGATCGAATCCCGCATTCATTGTAAAATGTTATGTTCTGTTTGAAGTACTATTAAAATAAGGTTAGAAATCAACTGCCAGTATAGATTAGTACATACACAAAAACTTGAGAAGATACAAAACAGTTTTTGGTGATGAAACATATATGAACAAACCAGAGACAATCGTGGGAGGCGTGCTCGTGTATGTGCAACAATGAAATCAAAACTGTATTGTATTTTATGATAGATACCAAAGTTAGGAATACCAGATTAATCCTTATTAGAGAAAAGATAAATTTATCGAAAATTTAAAAATGAATTTAATGTAGAAAAAAATAGCGGGCACGGTGGACGCAAATAAAAATACGAAAAAATTGGTGAAAAAGAAAATTCAAAGTCAGAAAAAATAAAATGTAAAAGGATAAATACTTAATTGTTTCATTTATTTATAATATATAGTTTTTTAAATAGTTTAAATCTTAAAAACTCTTGGGCTATTTGTAGATGACGTTAATATATAAATTTGTTAAATCAATAAAAATGTTAAATAGTACGCAAACACGCTAATTTTAAGCACAACAATTCGTTTATTGGACAATTAAAATTAATATTTTTTACTTTTTCAATGCATGAATCATTTTTTCTTGTCAGCATCTCTAATATTTCATTTACTAACACGTCATAAAAAGTAATATCAAAAATTAATATATTAATCTGTCTGCTATTACTAATAGCTGAATGTAATTAGAAAATTTAAATAAAGTTAAATTTTTCTAAGACATTCAATACTTAATATTAGATGATGGGGAACTGTATTTATAAATACAACTAAAACACTATCATCATAAACTTTCAGGAAAACATTTATTTGTTTGAAAATTATATAATCCCAGTAGATGGCGGTGCAAAAAAGAACCTTGAGATGAAAACAGGAACTGCCCTCGTTCTCATGTAAAAAGGTGAGTTTATAGGTAATGTACTTTTAAAGGTCTACATATATTTCACGCATTAATATTTGTGTAGTTTGGATATTTAAAAATGTAAATTAATACTGCGTAAGAGAATGCATAATTGAATTAACTATATTGCTTTTTGTGAGCAAATATTTAAATGTCTTAAACTAGTTTTAAGAAATAATAACTGATGAGTTCGTAGCAGTGGCATGCCTTCAATAAATGGCGTGGGTACGCGCATCTCTTGTCAAAATTAATTTACCTGTAGTAATTAATTGAATAAATAATAATCTTTAAAAAAATAAATCTAAAGTGTTCGAATAATTCACAAAGTTAGAATTATTATTCCCGGGTGATTATGTTCCAGCAGCGCCATTAGCAAACCTTATGTTTAAAAAATGTGTTTTTGAATTCACGTTAATTTTAAAAAAAATATGAATACGATGTAAATAAACGATTTGAGTTAAATATAAACAATATCGAAAGTTGCTTTTGCTTACTAATTTTTTTATTCCTCAAATATTTTATTTATATCGTATTCGTAATAAATTTTTAAAATTAACTTTAATTCAAAAACTCATTTTTAATTATAACGTTTCCTCAAATGATTCGTCCAAATATATTCGCAATGTACGTATTCATAATCCTTTTTATTTTTCAAATTAAAAAACTAATTATTTAAGTATAAAGTTTGCTAGTAACAATCATAAAGTTTTGAATAATTATGGACAAACGATTACGTCACAACAACCGTAATCCCAAAATATCCTGAAAACTGAGAGATGGTATTTAACTATTACTCTTGTTATTACCTTTTTTTCACGGTTAGAGTAAAAGTCATTCAATGTTGGAACAGTATGATATTCAAAACAACTGAGCTAACAATGGTAATTATTTTTATTTATGGAGTCTTTCAAAAAATTAAGATCATAATTATCTTTGCTTTTAATATTCAACCAGAAATTGGATTCCAGCAGTTATTTTAGATATTTCTATGATTTTTTATTTAATGTGTTATAAATTATGTCTTAATGTATAATTTACCCATGAAAATCACTAAATGAATATCTTACCTTTTTTTAACTTTTCACATTAAAGTGGTTAGATTATCCAATATTTCTTCTGTAATTATTGCTGTGAATCAAAGCTGTCTTTTTTTTTTTTTTTTTTTGCCTTTATCATTGATACAAATGTCTGGAATTCAATCTTTAAGTGAATATTGTTCTAATCAAAAATTCATTTTATTTGTATGTTCAACTTTTTTTTTAATATTCAGTTTTTGATCTTTGAGATTTCTGTATATACTGGAAATTACACTATTCTTCTGAATTTTCTTGGTAATATCTCCTGCTTTTAATGCCTAAACCTTTTATCTGACTTTCTCATTATTTTTATAATGTTCATATGTATACTTATTATACTTCTAATTTTTATACAGTTTTCTTCTTTGTGCTATTAGTAGTTTTTTCCTTCTGTATTTGGTATTCATTAACAACTTTTTTTTTGTTTAGAATTTTTAAGCTATATATTCATTCTTTTGAGTTGCTTTTAATAAAAAAAAAAATTAAAAAAAACCATTGGAAGATTGATAATATTTGTCCATACCTTATCTTGTTAATAGTTACTATTAAAAAAAAAAAAGAAAGGAAATATTTGGATTATATATATTTTTCAACAATCTTTGGTATTCAGTTTTGTCAGTGTACATCAGCATTGTTTTATCACTATGAAACTCATTTACCATCCTCCAAAATTGGAGTCATGTAGAATTAAACTTACTATCTAATTGATGATAGAGGTATAAGTGTGATTGATAGCTTAGGATTTTACTGAAATATGCTGTTTTGCCCAACTATCTACTTGATTTCATTAGTTAGGTACCCAGTAATTGCACTGACAGTTTTCCCCCAGATTGATTACTCTAGACAAAACATATTATAAAACGAACTTTAGCACACAACAGTCGAGAGCAGTCACTTACTGTCAAGAGGAAAAAATGGTTGCCAAAATTAAATAAATGCTTTTTCCGAAAGTGAGAAAAGATAATGTTAACAAAGTTGTTTTAGTAAATTACTTACTGTTAAAATTCAGATGGAAAGAAATTTAGATAGACTTTAATTAGATGAGTAAATAAACTATTTGAAGAATAATGCACTGTATAGTTATTGGCAGTCCCAAAAGTAAGCAGGATAAATTATTGACAGTAATTTAATTTGTACTTGTTATATTATTAAATTAATAGTTCAGAAAACATAAATAAACTTACTGATATTTATTATTATAAGATATAATAAAATATCTATATATACAACAAAAAACATGAAAATAACAAATTTTCAATAGAAAAGCTTTTTTCGATACATACAATTTGTATCTTTTTCAATATGTCTGCTGACGATTACCGTTAAATACATATAGCGACATCTATTCATAATAAACCCAACTAAAACAATATCAACATCAATATTTTATAAATATATACAATACAACATAAAAAATATATATATTCCTTCATTGAGTATAGGATATTCAAATATACTCAAAAACATATAAAATATATTAATATTGATATTTTGCCTATTTATCTTTCCATTCATCTAATTTTAGCCAATTATTAGTCAAATTAATTGAACCTTTATAAATGTTCATGCAATTATTATCATTATTTTTAATATAACTAGTTTCATATACTTTACGCCTATTAACATTTTTCAAGTAATTTAGTGCAAATATATTTTTAGTACAATCTATTTTATGACCATATTCTAAATAATGTATAAACAAAGCGGATTTATCATCTCTCCTATTTATTGCTGCGTTATGTTCTTTAGCTCTTATTTCTAATTGTTTACATGTATGTCCATAGTATACTCTTTTACAAATACCACATATAAAAGAGTATACTATGGACATACATGTAAACAATTAGAAATAAGAGCTAAAGAACATAACGCAGCAATAAATAGGAGAGATGATAAATCCGCTTTGTTTATACATTATTTAGAATATGGTCGTAAAATAGATTGTACTAAAAATATATTTGCACTAAATTACTTGAAAAATGTTAATAGGCGTAAAGTATATGAAACTAGTTATATTAAAAATAATGATAATAATTGCATGAACATTTATAAAGGTTCAATTAATTTGACTAATAATTGGCTAAAATTAGATGAATGGAAAGATAAATAGGCAAAATATCAATATTAATATATTTTATATGTTTTTGAGTATATTTGAATATCCTATACTCAATGAAGGAATATATATATATTTTATGTTGTATTGTATATATTTATAAAATATTGATGTTGATATTGTTTTAGTTGGGTTTATTATGAATAGATGTCGCTATATGTATTTAACGGTAATCGTCAGCAGACATATTGAAAAAGATACAAATTGTATGTATCGAAAAAAGCTTTTCTATTGAAAATTTGTTATTTTCATGTTTTTTGTTGTATATATAGATATTTTATTATATCTTATAATAATAAATTTTTATTGTTTAAAAATAACAATATAAAAGAAGTTTTAAATTCTTTTTATATGGATTATACTTACTGATATATATTCAAGTTGTGTGTGTATTGTTTATTTTTGTCTACATGACAACAATTGTCATGACCATGGCAGACGGCACAGACAACAGTTTTTAAGAAGAATTTGCATTAACTATTAAGTTAAAGAATTGTACATTTGTGTGGAAAAAGTGAAGAAAAATGGCAGTGCCCATTCATACCTTGTGTAAATTTGATATTAGTGCACTTCCTCTTACTCTAATCTAGTGCCCATTCATACCTTGTGTAAATTTGATATCAGTGCACTTCCTCTTAC